>JAAXCT010001988.1:0-105067 GCA_012490785.1 Eragrostis nindensis
GTCGCAAAAGCAGCCCTGGCGATGGGCGGTAGCAAAGAAAACTCACAGCTGGGCCGGGGCGGCGCCGGTGAACACCGCGCCATGAAGGACGAGGCCCACCTCGTGACGTCTCGGAGCGGCGCGAGCTGCTGGCCGCCGTCGGCGCCGGCCATCTCCGGCACTCGCGCGCGCAGCTAGGCTTTGATTTGCGTGGCTGTTGATTCGATTAAAATGGAGTTGAATTGAGATCTCTGCGTTTCGTTGGCGAATTCGCTGCGTGTCCCCTTCAAGTTGAGTGGTGGTCAAGTGGAGTGGGGGTGGGAAAGCACTTGCATTGTGCCCAACTTGGAGAGTTGGCAGGCAGGCATTGACTTTGACAAAAAAAAATTTGCTGTTACCGTTTCTTGGTATTAAATGCTCATTTTTTTTTGTTAATAATCATGTTAAGTTTAGTGGATGGCACGTCAAGAATAAAACATGTGTTACAAATCAGTTTCGGTAACTAATTGTTTTGCTTCTGATTACACAGGGGCGTTGCCTCTAAACAAAATCCGCTGACGCCTTTTCTATTGGTGGCGCCCATGTGCTCCAGAGTTTAGCAGAGTGCTCTTAGAAAAGCTATAAGCTATAGAAGCTATAGCGCAGCTATAACGGCAGCTATTACCAATAGCGGTTTGCACAATAAAGCAAACTTTTAGTCAAAATATTAGTAAATTACTCAATGTCAGTTCATGTTTCAAAAGTGAATACCATTATCCAAGCATGCCATCATCCTAACATGTATTTGCCATCTTTCTAAGTTGTGAAACAATCCACATAATCAAGTGAGCAAGCACAATTTGAACTATGAACAAGTAAATTCATCATAGCGCTTGACTTATGATTTGAATCATCAAAATCATAAATCCATAAGTTTACCTCAGTTATAGCGGAGGTAGTAGATGAATTAACGAGGCTATTTAACTCTATAGCAGAGTTAGCGGCATTAATGGTAATTATTGTAATATCGTCGCGGCACCTATCTCAAAAAGCTTTCTAAAAATTGACCACCTATTGCAATCAAGATGCTAGACCCATCTCTTTTGCCGCGAAGCCAAGAATTGACCATAAGAGGGGCTATGAGCCCGTTTGGGTATGCCACCGGTTTATGCTCATTTTTGCTACTGTTCATCTACTGTAGATAGAGTAGATACACTGTTCATCCTAACAAAAATTTTAGGAAACCAGATGAGCCGCTATTTGGAGACTTTTCACCTTATTACTGTTGCTATAGTGTTCTACAGTGTAATAAGCCGAAGCCGTTTCGCCGAGCACGTCCTATGTATTAAAAATAGTCTTACGTGTACAAGGGAAGAATGCAGGAAGCTTCTCTATTGATGGCGTCCATGCGCAGCTTCTCTATTGGTAGCGTCCATGCGCTACCAGACCCATCTCTCTTACAGGGCAAAGCCAAAAATTGACCATAAAGGAGGCTATGTAAATATTCTTATGTGTACAAGGAAAGAGTGTACCTTAGGGGTATGGGGCACAGCCCCTCCACCCCGCTTTTTTTTAGAATTTAGCACCATGGTTGCGCTGTACAAGATCAACTCGGTACTTTATAAGTGTAGAAATATCATTGCTGCTTTGGTTACCTAATTCCTCTTCTTAAAATTGATTTCCCTCCTTGTGCAGGAAAGTTTGCCCGATTAATGAACATTTGATTCTTCTACTTGGGCCTCACGAAAATGGAAGGAAAAACGACAACACCACTGTATGGACCTCTACTCGAGCAGCAAAATGTTGCAGGTCACAACTGTTCCGCTCATCTTTTCAATGGAAACTAATAATTGAGGACTTCACTTGCTGCTGCCTAGTCCAGTCTACTACAGGTTCATGGTGAGCTAGACTCCACTACATTGAGTGGATGGGCAGATGAATTCTATTTTCTCAGTTCTAGTTAACTTATCATTTAGTTTTTCTAGTTTTTCAAAATAATTAGCATTCTTATTTCTCAATGCATCTGTCTCTATTTTCAATACATTTTTTATCTTTTCTTTCCCTTGGTTTTTGTGCACTCACTTTTACCACCTCTATTTAATCTCTGTGTCAAGAGCTAAGACATCAATTAAATTGAGACGAATGGAGTACCAAATAGCGAGGAAATATGGAGGAGCCAGCTAGCTACTACTTCCTCCGTCTAGAATTATAAGGTCTTGTTGACTTTCATACATCACATTTAACTATTCATCTTATTCAAAATATTTTGTGAAAATATTATTAATTTTGCTATGATTTGTTTTATCATTAGATATATATATATATATATTAAGCATGTCTTATATCTTCACAATTTTTTTGAATAAGATGGATGTAGTTTATTTGAAGAGATTTTGAGCTTGGGACAGGGTTTTTAAAACCGGTGGAAAAACCGGTCCGGTTTTGCAGATACCGATAAAATCGGTCCGGTCCGGTTCCATCAGTTTTCAAATTTGAATTTCAAACAAATTTAGATATTTTGCGAAATTTGACCGGTTTTCCACAAAACCGGTGAGTATCCTCTGCTCGGTTGGTTATTGAAATCTTGGCCTGGAATCTGTTTGTTTCGTCAGAGAATTGGCTGCGTGTCCCTCTTTCAGTCTGAGTGGGGTGGGAAGGCTTCTGCCCAACTTCGAGAGTTGGGCGGCCAGTCATTGACTTCAATACTTCGAGAGTTTGGTGGATGGCATGTCAGAGACATGGTGTTACAAATCAGCCTGTCACAATATCCGACATTTTTTTGCGAGGAAAATCCAACATATTTGAAAGTGAGCAAACAAGGCCCATCATTCATAGTCATACAGTATGTACATATAGCATCGAATTGTTTTATATGATTTAAGAAACAATCTGATCAGCATATTCAATTGATTATTACTTATGGCTGCAATATGTTAGTAAAATCAGAGTGTCGAATTACATGTTTTCAAAATTTGTCTCTAAAAGGAAGTGACATTGTAGTATTATACTTTCATGTGGCCGGTAAACATTGCCTAATAACTGAACAGTAAACAGACTAGTGACAAGTTTGGCAACAGTAAACCAACAGTATTTCAAATGGACTGTGGGGTCCAGATCGTACAGTGGAAAATAAAATACGGTCGCAGAGTTCTTCTAGAACACCTAGTTTCAAGATATTCCTTTTGGCCGGAGATGCAGATTTTTATGGGGAGTCCTAATCCCAGTCCGGTAGAGTGTGCGTTGCCACGTCGGATCCGATCCGCAGGCGCGCGATTCTCGATTCCCATCCGGGTTTCGTCGTTAAGGCCCAACATATTCTACAGCCCATAATAGGTCATATCAAGCCCAAGATAATGTACCGCCGGGTTCCTATAAAAGAAACAGCCCATATTGAGGGTTTTTTTTTTTGCGGCACCTTGGTCGGTTTGTCCCCCTTTTTTTTTCCTTTTAAGAGACGATGCTTGGTCGATCAGCAGTTGGTCGCCAGCAGTTCATGGTCCATTCGTATAATCTTTTTTTTTCCGAGGAAAGTCCATTCGTATAATCGTATTTCTTTATTTTTCATCTTCTCTCGAGTGGAGACCGTGTCATACGTCAATCGCCACGTTCAACTTGGTTCTGACGAAGTTCAAAGTCTCGCAATAATTCAGGCAAAGAAAGAAGATACACGCCGGCACCCACGGTCCTTGACTCTGGACCCCACACGCAAGACAAAGATTAGGCCAGAGTACACTTAACGCGAGCGCGTTCAAGCTAGCTTGCTCGAGATTGAGGCGTACATCTGTAGCTAGTCGGTGCCAATGGTGATGCCTGATGAGGTGTCACTTTGTTTGATTTGGCGTCATCGGATGAGTTCCTTGTACTGTGCATGCATGCCGTCGTCGTGTCCCGTACGGCCGATGGGTCCCACTGCACATTCGACGCGCCTCGCATGTAGTGGTCGTAGAACCCTGGTGCGTGTCGACTGATTGGGGTTTATTGCCGGCATCACTGCACAAACAACAATGACGCTCCAACTAACCCGTCGATCGATGACCGTTTGGGAAAACAGAAGCGAAACAAATCAGGAAAACAGCTTATCTTTCTTTGTTCCTGCAAGAAGCTCTGTGCGCGCGCGGGAACTGAAATGCAAGCCGCCCGAAATCCCAATGCACGACGCTGAACATGGTCCATGAGGCACTTTCTTTCCACATAAGTGCTGTGTACTATAATTCAGCATTTGAATTGGTCGAATAACATGGGAGCTAGGAAAGTGGCTGTCCATAGATCTCATAACGTGTCACAGCTAGGTGTGTGGTGCCTTTTCTTGCGGGGAAGTCAAGGCTAACTTGTGGTGCCAAAATGGGAGACCTCCATCTCTCGTCAAGTCAATGCAATATGGACTGTTAAGCAATGAAAGGCCATTACTTCTTCCTTTTTCACCAAAGAAAATATGGTTCCTAAAACATGCTTTCTCGAATCGGTAAAAGTTATATATCACGAAGTTACTTTTTAATGATGAATATAATGACATCAATCCATTATTCAAACATTGGAATTAGAATAAACTTAAATCTGCTGCTAATAGACTTGAAGGAAAAGAAATTATGTCGGGAAGACAGACCTCCTCACCTCCACCTGAAAGGGTATGAGAAATATAGGTGGTGTTGGACCTCGGTTGGCTAGCTCTTCCCAGAGAGAATAGCAACTACTCTCAGGGTCAAATGTCCAGTACACCATATCAATGCTATAGAATCTTGAATGAGACTTAAATATAACTCTGATAAGGGCAATGCTGGCTCCCCCTATCCGTACCAAAGATCTTTTCAAGTTCCATCGTTGAGTTCTCAGTTATGTTTTATGCAGAGCCAGAGGAACTGACAGGGGACATGCCCCCCCCCCCCCCTGTTTGCATTGGTTATTTTCAATTTGCACTGGTATTATTTAAATAGTTTGAAGCATTCGGTCTCTCCTGACAACAAATTGAAGGTAACAAAACTTTTCAAGCATTTGGCCCCTCCCAAGTTTGGTTCCTGGCTCCGCCCCTGATTATGTTGCCATTTGCTCATCTCTTACATGTAATTTTCTATAAATCACAGCATGTACAATCGGTTTCACCAACTTTCACTTGAACATGTTAATCACCTTGCATCATGGATGGATTTTACCTACTTCTCCATGACAAACCGGCCAGTGATCACTGGTTGGGTCGGTTGGCAAACCATCCGGTCCACCCGCACCAAACCCAACTGGACGCGAAGATCTGGCGTGGAAGAGAGGGCAACGACACTTGACCCAGCCCACGACGCTGACCCGCCGCGCCTGACCACCAGCACCACATCGCACGGCCGGCCCACGCCCCGTTAAGACGCACACACGCACCCCACCCCCGCCTCTCGCCCCTAATCCCCTGCCACTGCCGAGCCGACGCGGTCCACGCGGCCGCTGCTCTGCCCGGCTCGCCTCGCCTCGCCTTCGCCATGGCCGGCGGCGGGGAGCAGCAGCCGCAGCCGCAGCCGCCGGCGGCGCTGGTGCCGGCGGCTTCCGCGAAGGAGAGGGTGGCGGCGGCGGTGGAGGCGGCGGCTTCGGGCGGCTGGGAGTTCAGGAACGCGTACCGGCGCCAGCTGCTGGCGCTGTCGCGCCGGATTCGGCTGCTCGGGCCCTTCGCCGAGGAGCTGCGGGAGGTGCGCCGGGTGGGGGCGGATGGGGAGGAGGAGGAGCGGGCGCTGGCGCCGCTTGCCGAGGCGCTGGAGATGGCGCTCGAGCTGCTCCGGCTCGGTCGCGAGGGGAGCAGGATCTTCCTGGTACGCGCTTTTCGCTGAATATTCAAATTTATTAATTTTTTTGTTTGATTCCTGATTCTGGAAATCCTTTGGGAGCACATATGGAATTACTCTTTGCCAGTATGTTCTGTTTTTTTTATGAGAAATGCTTTGGCATGTAAATGTACAACTACTTTGGGTCCGAATCGTGATTTTTGATCTGCCTGTCCTTTGTGTTCTTGGTCACCTTAGAAGCAACATCAGTCGCGCAACCTAGTGCATAGTTTGATTTGACTGTTTTTTCCAAAAGAAATTGCTGAGGTTATAATTTGGGCGGCCTTCTCTTTCAGCATCGAGGCATTCTTAGGTTGGACTGGCTGTGTCGATTATAACTTGTCGTGTGTGTTGAATTGGTGATGCCGTGATGCCTCGAACGCGGTATTCAGGAAGGAAAATTGTAGCTTTTTAGTTGCACTTTGGGGAATGGGAATCGCTCACCATCATTATTATTTAATCAATGATGACTTCGTTTAGTGACATGATCATTCATATTCATTTGCTTCTGTTGTGCAAATCTGCAGACTTAGCAGACAGCGTCCATATTATATGTTAGTCTTCTGGTCAAAGTTGTGATCTTTTGTTCGTGCGCAAATTGTATTGTCTTGCTTCAGTCAGTTTGTTTAGAATTTCTGATTGTCAAAAGTTGTGGCCTCCCGAATTGGGAGCTGTTCAAGCTTTGCTAGCATGACGTCAACTTTTCATGGATTCAACAAGCTGTAGCTTTCTTTAGTCCGTGGTATTAGTGCATGGACTGATTCCTTGCTTGTTTGTGGTCAAATTTGGTTGTTAGTTGCTCATTGAAATGTTGACTGTCCATGTTTTAAACATGTCGTTTTTAGTTGTCACTTATGATTGTATCTATTAGGGTGGGATTAATGCAATCTTCACATCATTAAAAAAAAATGAATGTATCTATTACATTAGACCTTTTGTTGTTCTGTGGAAAAAAACTCAAGATGATGATGAATATGGACTAGTTGCTGAATAGTATTTCTTCATGTAGGAATTCATGCAGATAGTGTTCGTGCGTTTGAGGGTTTCGTTCTGAGCAAATGCATGACCATTGGGCTTGGGAATTTTGATGGTTCCAGTTAAATATTATATCTGTGTAATGCTAAAGTTGCAATGTGACCTGTACTTGTGTACCTAAATTTGAATTCTTAGACCAATTTGAGTTTTTTGCATAATAAGACCTTGTTTGGCAGAGCTACACCTCGTCTTCCTAAGATCCAAAAATTCGTCGTTATGTTGTTGCCAGATAACAAGTGTTTTTTATCATACAAACTCTAAATCTGACCTTGATCTCAGAGCTCCAAATGGGGCCTAAATGGCTCATAGAGCATCATGTTCCTTGAAAGCATGATGTGCTTGAAGCATTTCATTCTGTAGTCTAGCGGCAGGTAAATGTCGAAAGATGCATTTCTACTATTTCAAAGTGGCCATGCTGCATAGTGCCGAAAGGCCCAAAGTTTCCTTCTAAGCTTAATAGCTAGATTTAACTTTTGTACAGAAATACAGGAAATTACTAATTTTATTCAAAATCTCTTGGCTCTGAGTGCCAACACCCTGCTAGACTTTGTTAGACCCTTTTTGGTTTTGGTGTCATATTCAAATACTAAAACTAATACACTACATGGCAAACGTGGAATGTATCGTGCTGATCAACCTAGGGCAAGACCAAAGGATCTCCTCCATGGCTATTTGTCTTAATGGTTTGCCTGATGTAACATGGGAATTTGTTTTTGTTTGTTGACTATTGATTCCCAACAAAATTTCATCTGAGCATGTCATGCTTTATTTATTAATTTTTGTCTGGAATCTTTTTCATTTGCTTTGAACTTGAAAATTATTGGTTTGCATGGAGTAAAAGATGGATTTGTTTCCTGAGTACACTTCCCACTGTTGCTTTTAGACTCTGTTGTGTTTGAATGAATATTCAAAGGACATTGAGAATATAGACAAAGTGTGGTTTATTTATTCTGTTTGCTTGTTGGGCTTGAGCCAGTAATTTCTTGAGAGGTTTATCTTACAACTTGGAACTTGTTTACAGTGCCTTTTGATGTTTGTGTCATTTTGTTGCTAATTTTTATTTTCTTGTTGACCTTGAAATAACCTGGAACAGGTGTATAGTTCATTTTCTCAAGACCATGCTTTTCAGACCACAACTTCTCATTGTTGCCTTCCCAATTCCAAACAGTGACTCGGTTAAATCATTCCATTTTGTGTTGATGTGTGCTTTGCAGGTCCTTGAAAGGGATAATGTTATGAAGAAATTTCAAGACGTAATTGCTCAGCTGGAGCAAGCTTTGTGTGATTTTCCATACAATAAATTGGATATATCAGATGAAGTTAGAGAGCAGGTAACATTAATAGCACAACTGAAATGAATAATTTCTATTGGTATTAAAAACTTAAATCCAGAATATACTCAGAAAAATCACTTTCCAGGTTGAGTTAGTGCATGCACAGCTTAAAAGAGCAAAAGAACGGGTCGATATGCCTGATGATGAGTTCTACAATGACCTACTGTCTCTGTATAACAAGAGCTATGATCCGAGTGCTGAAACAGCTATCCTAGAAAGATTGTCAGAGAAGTTACACCTGATGACCATCACCGATATGACACAAGAATCTCTTGCTTTGCATGAGATGGTGGCTTCTGGCGGTGGTCAGGACCCAGGGGAACACATCGAGAAAATGTCAATGCTGCTCAAGAAGATCAAAGACTTCGTGCAAACTCAGAACCCTGAGATGGGCCCCCCTATAGCTTCGAAGTTGTTGGATTCCAATGGAGAACCAAGACCTGTAACCATCCCTGATGAGTTCCGGTGTCCAATTTCTCTCGAGCTTATGAAAGATCCTGTTATTGTTGCTACTGGCCAGGTAGGTGGCTATATCTAATTCAATTCTTTCATACTGAAGTACAATACCACTTCAGTGCATATTCTGATATGTCAATTTTGCAGACATATGAACGGGCGTGCATCGAGAAATGGCTTGCTTCTGGGCATCACACTTGTCCAACTACGCAACAGAGGATGGCAAATACAGCTTTGACACCAAACTATGTTCTTAGAAGTCTTATTTCCCAGTGGTGTGAAGCAAATGGAATTGAGCCACCCAAGCGCTCATCGCAACCTAACAAGCCTACATCCACATGCTCTTCGAGCGAACGTGCTAATATCGATGCTCTTTTGTCCAAGTTATGCTCTCCAGATCCTGAGGAGCAGAGGTCAGCTGCTGCAGAGCTCCGCCTGCTAGCAAAGCGGAATGCAAACAACCGGATATGCATTGCTGAGGCTGGTGCTATTCCCTTGTTATTGAGTCTGCTATCGTCATCTGACCTGCGGACTCAAGAGCATGCAGTTACTGCACTTCTGAACCTTTCCATACATGAGGATAACAAGGCCAGCATCATATCCTCTGGCGCGGTGCCGAGCATAGTTCATGTCCTCAAGAATGGAAGCATGGAAGCACGGGAGAATGCTGCAGCTACACTTTTTAGCCTCTCGGTGATCGATGAATACAAAGTGACAATTGGAGGAACAGGGGCTATCCCTGCCCTTGTAGTTTTGTTAAGTGAGGGCAGTCAGCGTGGGAAGAAGGATGCAGCAGCAGCTCTATTCAACCTGTGCATTTACCAAGGGAACAAAGGTCGTGCTATACGAGCTGGCCTCGTACCGCTCATCATGGGGCTGGTGACAAACCCCACTGGAGCTCTCATGGACGAGTCTATGGCAATACTTTCAATACTGTCCGGCCACCCTGAGGGGAAGGCAGCCATCGGGGCATCAGAGCCTATCCCTGTGCTTGTGGAAATGATTGGAAGCGGGACACCGAGAAATAGAGAGAACGCCGCAGCTGTGATGTTGCAGCTTTGCAGCGGCGATAAGCAACTTGTTCATTTGGCTCGTGCGCAGGAGTGTGGAATAATGTTCCCGTTGCGGGAGTTGTCGCTACACGGCACGGAAAGGGCGAAGAGGAAGGCGGTGTTGCTGCTAGAGCGAATGAGCAGATTCCTGGTTCAGCAGCAAGAGGAACAGGAAGCCCAGATGCTGGCCTCTGCACTAGCCCTCTCTCAGGCCCCTGAGCAGGTCCAAGAGGCTGATATCCCTGAACAATTGGACAGTCCTGCGCCCCTGTTCCCTTCGGTGGGATGAACATAATTTTGATATGGATCCATCATCTTCACAGTATTACCGCGTCACTTTGCTTCGGGCTCCATTATTTCTCAACGTGGAGGTTTTACTACAAGGTCTGACGGTCAGGTGTAATATTCAAATCGGCTATGATCCATGTCGGTCTGCTGAAGCTCTCCTCACTCCATATGTTTCTGTGTATGTAAAGTAGCTCGGAATGTCGAGATGTGTACAGTTTATTAAATCTGTAGCTCCAAATGTCATGTGGCCACTTAATCCAAAGTTGTATGCACATGTTCGAACTGGTAAATTATATGCAAGAGAAGTTCCGGTGGCATATGCAATCAGTTAATCTTACTTGCCACTCTTATAATGTTGCTAGTTTGAAGTTTTGATAATTTATATGACGATCCATATGCATCTGTTGTTTCATCACCGACAGTGCTCGTTTCACTGCAAGTAGTATGTCGTGACTCATGACATGTCCTGGGAGAACATTTGTCGATTTGCAAAAGAATTGGATAATTTGAATGTTTCTCGATTCACTTAAGAATTGAACAATTTTCTACAAACTTTAAGACACATATTTGAGTGTCGAACCGAATTCTCACTGCACGATTCATTTCCCACGACGTTTCCAAGGGATCTCTAGGAGAGTCCATGCTGGGTCAAAAGGACTGCTACCACCTAGATCTCTACATACCATCACGCACTGAATTTCTGACAAGAAGCGAACACGCTCGCAAAGACGCCGGGCATAGGCTGTCACATGACACCATCTGAACCGGATGCGAAGCTTGAAGCTGAAGCTCTGCTGCTCTGCTTTTACACGACTGGACCAGATCGCCGATTTCAGATTCAGACATGGAGCACATGAAAGAGAAACAGGAGGAGGAAGAAGGAAATAACAAAGAATGGAATTGTTGGGTTGCACTTTTTGTTTTGTCGCGAGCAGCCATCTCCCTGTCTGACAACCGCAGTCATCGGCCGGTATGCATCGGAGTTCGTGCTCCCTCCAACAGCCCTACACAGCTGCCATAGGCTTCTATTTGGTCTCGATGTACTGTTGCCTTCTTTTTTGACTGGTTTATCTCGTATTTTATGGGGAAAGGAAGATGGGCGAGCCTCGAACACGAGGCTACGGTGATCGAATTGGCAACGGTAGGTCACTTGATCTCACAGTTAGTTTTCAGAGTTTCAGCGATGCTTAAAGCATATAGCTCCATATGCTGTCTTGTTCACTGATTGCTGAGCTAAAACAATTCATTCCAACATCCTCTTTGAAACTGAACTGTTTCGAATGAAATCTACGTGAATTCTTCCCAAATCCTCCTTCACTGGGTCCTAAATTAAAGTGCACGACAGTGTTCTTCATGCTTTGATCAGAGTGAATCTTGGTGACACAAACCTAGCAGCACTGCAAGTACCCAAGGCAGGCAGTCCTACAAAGCATGTGCACCTGAGTTAGCAAACTTCCAGCCTACAGCTTTTGTCAGCACATTGTCTCTTCCAACACATCTGCTACTCACTCGCCTCTCTCCCTTGCTCCAAGGAAGGAAAGAAGAAAACAATGGAGGAGAAGATGCCATGATTGTGTGTGATCTGTGTAGGCTGGATAGAATGTGGGCCTGGGGAGCAGGGGCTGATCTCTTTCTCTTTCTTTGAGTGATATTTCTGCATAGGCTGGAGGCTGTGCAAGCCGCTTTATTCCCTTCTCTCTCATCACCTCAGGAGAAGAGAGAGGGAGAATAGGTGGTGGTAGGACTGCATTGGAGTTAGCAAAAGCAGATCTCTCAAAGAACCCCAGATTCCCTCAGATGGTGACTGCAATTGTATCATTCACCACACATTATGCTAAGGTTAATTAATCTACCAAGTTATTTATGCCATCCAATTTACCACTGTTCCCGTGGATGTGCCACAGCTGGTAAGAGTAACACTTATATCTATCAGCTTCTGTTACGAGAATGATCTGAAATGCACATTTTAGCAGTATATAGTCTCACATCTCATACATAGCTGAAAGCTGATCTGAATCAATGATGTTCATGCTGAAATTATAATGTTTTTTGCGTCACTTTGCATGTACTCCTACCAAGCATGGCTCAAAGCAAGTGATGATTCTGTTAAGACATCTCTGCCTGTCTGCAGGCTACACCTTTGCAACACCAATTAAGGTGCAGTACAGTACACATCGGTCAGTGACTAGCTAGCTACCTGATTCGATTGGTCCGATCCATCGAAGCCATAATCATTTGCTGATACGATCGGAAAGCAAATATTCCTCAGGACCTCACCTCATCAAGTGCCCGGAATTTCATGTCGTCCTCGATCGGCCATGGCAGTTTTATTTTAAAAAATGGTACTAGTATAATATGTTTGCATGCCTTCTTTTGAAGTTTCGACAGATGATCGATCAGTTCGTCGCCTGCTGCCAGCACTGACATTTGACTGCTTTACTTGCTGTTTCTCACATTCTAGAGCCTGCATGCATGAAAATTGTCGATCTCTTGCTAGATCTGTTCAACAGAAGTACATAGCGTATGCATAAACATATCTCGTGAATGTACCAGCATTATCTGAAGGAGACATGCAAATCTTGGCAGCACATTCCCCGTATAAAAGTGCATCCATGTCTCATTCTCTCTCTTTCTAGCTTTCTTATCGTGTGTACACATCATCTCTCTAATACTGTAGATGGATGTCTGATGAATTGTTTAATCAGATGAGATTGATGAGATCATATATAGTCATCATCATCATCGAGAAAAGATCTCGGGGTAAATATAAAATTAAGCAGCGAAGATCACGAGGAACAGAAGAGGGATCATAATTTATTGGGATCTTAGGACGAAACAGTAGCTGCTAATCATGTGATCGATCGGGTGCTTTATACTACCAACAGTTGGAAAAGATTGTGCATGTAGGCAACAGCAACTCAGAATGCTGTACGAGTGTACGACTAAGAGAATGATATGTAGGCTGCATGTTCAAAATACTTGAGAATGATGTTGCAGGAATTTTACGAAAATTGATGAATTTGTAAACAAATATTTGTTAATTGCTGCTAGCTTATTCGCTTGTATGATGAAATAAGTAGTGTAACTGAATTATTTCCGTATGTATCAAGTGTAATTTACAAATATCTTCAACTAAAGAGATTTCGCAAGTTTAATTAGAATGAGAAGAGCTCGCTCTGAAGAAGTTAAATCAACTGTAAACTTGACATTGGCCTCTCAAAATGACAAAACCAAGTCTTAAAACACGATCATTTTCGCAATTCTTTTCAAGTGAAATCAATGTCTTCATCTCAAGCTAAGATACCACATTTTTCAAAATTGGAAATTTAAACAAGGACAAAACGATTCATGCACACCCATTAGCTGTTCCACACACAGCATATGTATCCATCAACAAGAAATTAAAACAAGAACAACAACAACAACATGGCATACGAAATTTTGAGGCAATACAACCTGTGACCAAGTTCTCATGTAATTAAACAGTATAGTTAAGTAACTAAACACATATCACCCGGCCTCCATGAGTTAACACATGCATTACCTACTACATGCAAGATGCAACAACAATCTTCTTAAAACTAAAAAAAAAAGGAGCATGTTAAACCTCCCCAAACACACATGATCACCATATTCTAATGAAGAACACAACTCCGATTAAACCGCATAAACCCTAGAACTAATTAATTCAGCGTGACCTAGCAGTAGTTCAGCTTCATCATTAGCATCCTTGCATGGCCCATGCATCCAGGACTGTCGCCGCAAGCAAAGCAACTGATGGATCGATCACAACACGTTCCCCGACGACGACGAGCTGAACCCGGACAGGAACTCCGCCGGCCACCCGTTGCCGCCGCCGCCGCCTCCATTGCCGGGCCAGTAGGAGGACTGCTCGTGCGCCGCGACGCCATTGCCACTGTTCTGCTCCTCCATCTTGACGGCGGCGAGCTGCGCGAGCAGCCCCGACGCGACGCCGCGCGGGAACCCGTCGGCGAAGACGCCGTCGCCGTCGGCGAAGTGGTAGCCGCCGTGCAGGCCCCCCTGGTGCAGGAACTGGTGCGGCGTCGGCAGCTGGAGCGGCAGGTAGTGCTGGTGGTACCCCTCCAGCGACGCCTCCAGCGCGGCGGCGGCCGCGGCCGGCGGGAGGCCGAGGTACTGCGGCAGCTGGTGGTGCGCTGCTGCCTGCATGGTGGCGAGCACCTCGGCCGCCGCGGCGGAGCTCGTCGTGGTGGTGGCCGTGGTGGAGGTGGAGGTCGTCGAGGACGACGACGACGCGGCGCCACCGGCGCCCTGGCGAGAAGACGACGACTTCTTGCTGGAGCGCTTGGTGTTGCGGCGGCACCCGCCGCCGACGGGCACGTTGCGGAGCGCGCCGCCGCGGGTCCAGTAGCGGCGGCAGGCCTTGCAGAAGTGGCGCGGCTGCGAGAGGGAGTAGTTGTTGAAGTAGCAGAACTTGGTGTTGGCCGAGTCGCAGCGCGGGCACCGCAGCGTGCCGGGCTCCGGCAGCGGCACGCGCGCCAGACGGGCGCGCTCCGCCATCGACACCACCGCCGGCCGCGGCTGCAGCGAGGTGGCGGCGGACGACGCGCCGCCGCCTGCCGGAGCGCTCGCCGCAGTGTCGGCGGGGCCGTCCGGCAGCGGGGCGAGCTGGCCGGAGGGTGGCGGCATCAGCTGGTGGTGGTCGCTTCCGCCGCCGCCGAGGAGGCACTGCAGTGGCTGCTGCTGCATCTGCATCTGTACAAGAGCAAATTGGGGGAGAGAATTAGTTACCAGTCATATGGCTGGACTTTAAGGGACGGTATATTCAAGGGCCATGGTCGGATTGATTCTTTTTTATCCATCCATGCATAGGTGCAAGAACACAAATTGGACATCAGTTAACATGAAATTGAGATAAAAATGGAAGAACAGATCAGGAAGGAGTAGCCACACTGCTGCATAAGTTCAGTATATGTGTGCACGATGAAATTAACAGTCAAATCTTGATGAAATGGAAGGAACTACAGGTAGTAGTAGCAGTAGGGATGATAAAACTGATTTACCTGGCCCCAATTCGGAGGGTCTAGGAAGATGGGCAGCGAGGAGAAAACCATGGTGACCGCGATGCGAAGGGCAAACAAGAGCTGCTTCTTCTAGCTTCTTCGCTCCTTCCTTTCACCAAGACTGCTGCTTTTTGAGAGAGAGAGTGATTTCAGAAGAAGAGAGGAGAGGAGGAGGAAACCACAACTTTCTTTGGACCTCAAGTGGTGGCGGCCGGCTTTTATAATTTATGTGGCATTCCTTAGCTGCTAAGAGAGAACGAGCTGGACTGAGCTACCGAAGAACAGTGCAGGAGACAGAGGTGTAGCTAGAGATGGAAAATGGAGCTAAGGCAGGCGAGCTGAGCTAGTGCGGAAGGGTGATGCTGTCACTCATGGGTCATGAGGAGGGAAAAAGGCGACTGCGAAAAAGGAGGAGGAGGCGGCCATGGAAAACCCTAAGCTAACAGTAGGAGAGAGAGAGGGAGAGAGTGATGTGTGTGCTCAATCAGTGTGTGCGGAGTGAGACATGGACGGCGCCACCAGCCAAAGCGAGGGCTCCAGCTCGCAGCTAGTAATAGGCAAATGGAGAAGCAAGGAAGCAAGGAGATGTATATGTGTTGTTGGTGGCGAGGCGAAACGAGCGAATGAAGTGAAGGCCCCTCTCGCCTGCTGCCCCGTATTTATACACGCCCCAAAGGCAAAATAAAGCGAAAGCGAGATGGTCCGTCCGGCCGGGTCTCTCGGCCGGTGTGTGCCTGCCTGACCCCTGTTTGTTCTGTGGGCCCCCCACGAGCTGGTAGAATAGTGCTATTCGTATACAATGTGCGTACGGACGGATGTACTATATGCTGCACAAATTTAGTTAGACGACGATATATATATATATTGTCGTGCTTCTTTAATCATGTTTAGTATATTGATATATAAGTTCCGTATAAAAATATACTATCTATTATGTGTACACAAATGCCAGGCACATCTGATCGACCTCAGTTTTGCTTCTAACGAGACTGCCTCTTCTAAAAGCATAGTCACCGCCTCTACTACATGGTTGATTCCTGTCCTGTGTTTTTCCAAAGGACATGCAGATCCTCTAAGCATCGCCACCTCATCCAGCCTGAAACTGTGCCTGCATGGCAGTGTGCAAGATTTCAGGCGAAAGGACATGCAGATCAATAACAATAAGAGAAATTCAGTTACAAAATTCAATAGCCAGAATTAAAGTATACAATAGCATAGTTATGTATACACATGTTATAGGTCTGTGGCCATATCCACTCTCCAGCTGATGATACCCTCGTTGTGCCGAATTTGTTACTCAGTACTCCTCACCTCACTTGTTTCCCCAAGAAATTCAGCGGCGCACGCATGTAACAACGACTGATCCGGCCGGCGGGCGGGCGGCGGAGACCATGCCCACGTACCCATGCACGGCGAGCCGAGCCGTGGCGTGGCAGGCCGTGTGCCCGTGTCGTCCTGTCCTGTGCGTCGTCGTTGTTGGTGCATGTTCGCTTACATGTAGAGCGCGAGGCGCACACACGGAGTCTTCGCTTGCGTGCATATCGGCCGTCCATCATGCGTGATGGAACGACACACGGGCCGCTACAGTGTGTTGTGTTGTGTGCATTCGCTTCTGTATAGTGTATCATCAGGGACAAGCAGGTAGGCGCGCGAAGCACCATGACATGTGCCAGAGGATTAAAAACCCATGGGGCTAACCATCCTGTCTCTATCCAGACAATACTTAGACTGACTCCAACAAGTAAAGGCAATTTGGAGAGCCAAATGAAAATTGCCTGGCATGTACAGTTACTAGAAGAAGCATTTTTCAGCGATGACTCCAACAACGAAAAGGCATTTGGAGAGGCAAATGGACTATCGCCGCTCGCCCCGCGCCGGGAACCAATCCCTCCCGCATCGACGGCGCCTCCCTCCCGTCTTTCTTCGTCTCTGCTCCTCCGCCGTGCGAGGAAGCCGCCGAGCACGCGTCGCCGCGCTGCGCTGGTGGATGCCGCTGCCACGCTACAATGCCGAGGAGGACGAAGATGAGAACACCTCCATGGCGTGCCTGACCCTTCGTCGGCTCGCCAGGCAGAACACCTTGCCCTGCACCTTCACCTCCGTTGCCACATCCGTCTTTCAATTCGATGCCACGCCGAACGGGTCAGTGGCGGCGGCGCGAGCAGGAGCTGGTCCTTGCCTGCTACCCACGCGGCCGCCATGCACACGCGCTGCCAGCCCGATTGAGCTCCACGCTCTCTCTCAGCAGCAAGCTCAATTTGATGCGGGCAATTTCAACATGTTGCGGCTGCAAGCACGATTGGAGCCCCCATGAGGTTGATTCGAGCTGCAGCCTTCAATGGGGATTCGAGCTTGCAAGGGGATCGATTGGAATGCAAGCGGAGGTTGACCTGCTTGGGTTGGTGGAGCTCAATGAATCGGGCCGCAAGAGGCCGGCCGCGACGAGCTGCGCCATCTGCTGCGGCTGGGTCCCTCGCCCGTGCGGCGTGAGCACCGGCGACGGCTTCGGCTTGTTCTTGACCCCAGCGGCCGCTCGCGCCTCCGCTTCCCGCCGTGCGCCCGCCGCGCGCACGCCCGCCCTGGCATGCCGTGCCGCCGCCGTGCGCCCGCCCCCCGCCCGCCCGCCCGCGCGCGCCGCCTGCCCCGGCCTGCCGCGCCGCCGCCGTGCGCACGCGGCAGGCTCTGCGCGCCGCGCCCGCCCCGGTTCGCCGCGCCGCCGTGCGCACACGACCTTCCCCGTCGAGAGCGTCCATGTCTCCTCCTCCTCGCCAGCACGTCCATGTCTGCCCTTTAGGAAATCAATCACCTGTATCAATCTTTGGCCAGATTGATGCCCGTGACCGTTCAAATGGATTCATTGGAAGGTTTATAAGGTATGTGTGCGATCAATTTCGTCGATTTCATCGTCTGTGTTGCGAATTTTGGAGATTTGGACCTTGCGGTTGGAAAGAGGAGAGGGAATTTGAGGAAGAAGCCCTGGAAGCAGTTGAGCTTGTCCCCGCGGCAGCGCGTCCGCCTTCCGTTCGCGCTCCGGAGCTCGCGCCCCTCTCGCCAGCCCTGGTCGGTGCGAGTACTCGTCCGCCTCCACGCCAGCCCGCACCGCCTCCTCGTTCCCGCGGCGGCGCGGGCGAGCAGGGCGCGCGGCGGCGCAGGCAAGCGCGTGTGCGCGGCGGGAGATAGCTTCAAGGACGAATCTGAGTTCCCTTCTCGTCGGCCGCGGCTCCCTTCTCCCTTCTCCCCGCGCTCCCGCCTCGGGCCACCACGCGCTCACAAATGCATCGGAGGAGAGAGGGAATGTATTTTTAAGCTCACCTCTCTCCTCTTATGCAAAAATGGCTGTTCGAATGGCGGCTCTGTTGGAGATGATTCAAGGATGCAAAGTAGGCTGGAAGATGCAAAATGACTTTGCATATACTTGTTGAAGTCAGCCTTACTCTGCAAAAGCGAAATCCGGCTGTACATGGAGATTCTTTGCTTCATTCCATTTTCGTGCCTAGCTTGCTACTATACTAATCGACAGTTCTGCTCGAATTCTACTTCTTTTGGGACGGCACAAAATTGGCTTGCACCGGCAAATGTTTTAGTGCATACACAGTAGCGAGGCTTAACAGAGCAATGAATCTCTCCGGTTATAGTACCCTTTGAGCGTAGTACGTTATTACGTCAAATATAACCCTCATGTTTTGCTTCCAAATGGACGAGCGTGAGCGTTAGGAGGACGATGCCCGCGGCACCAAAGCAGAGGATGTATCATCATCGGCATCACCAGAAACTTTTTTCCCCAGCGATGGCCGTCCAAACTCCACTGTTTGTACACCGAGCAAGGGAGCGAGCGCGTGTTCCCACGGCAGCAGGTGCGTGGCCGACGAGGAATCACCGAATCAGCAGCAGGCGTCAGGTTTCAGCAGTGTGTCTTGGCCCTGAAGACTCTTCCTCCATCCGCTCCCGGGCCAAAGCTGCCGGCACCCAACAGCTTCAACAAACTTAAATTTATATACTTCGGTCAAAGATCGCTCGCGAGACCGGGAGCGCAAGAAGAAAAAGCGGCGTCGAACCGAGCCGACGAAGAAAAGCGCCTCCATGTGCCGGCGCGCGGCTAGAGATTCTGATGGCTACAGGACGGCGCGGACTCCGAGGCTGCGGCAGCGAGCATCAGCTTGGCGGTGCGCTGCTGGTGCCGGGGCTAATTCGGGTAAAGGCGAGGACGGGCCGTTGGCCTGGTGGTGGAAGCGCGGGGTTCGCTAGCCACCCGCCGAGTTCGAGCCCCGGGACTCGTTCTCGCGTGCCTCACCTGGAGCAGTAGGCTCCAATAAATATCCCGTGACCGGGTTTATCCCCAGTAAATCGTGGCAGTACCCTCTCGCGCTTGGAGCCACAATGGGAGGACGACGTCCCCGTCGTACATCAGGATCGAGTATTCTGGTGATCTCTCGAAGGACGCGATCTTCATAGGCTGCGTATAGTGTAGGTCGGAGCTTGTGCGTAGGGATGGTGTTGGTGTGTGTTGAGGTGTGAGTGCGTGCGTTCGTACAAGAACAGATTCTACAGCTGTATGGTTCAGTCTGAGAGGGTTCAAAAAAAAAAAATCGGGTAAAGGCGACGGCCCTGCTCGGACTGCTCGGACGAGCAGACGAGAAGAAAGCCATAGCCTCCGCGGGCGCGGGCGCCGCTTCGCAAGCTTCGAGGCCAAGGAAAGGCACGGCAGACGTGGCTCGTGACCGGCCGGCCGCTCCAGAGCAGCAGTCGTCCAAAACAAAAGCCGGTGAGTGATAGACCAGTGTTTGGCCGAGTTGTTAACAAACGCGCTCAAATACACGTCAGAAACGACACTTCCCTCACCAAATGTTAGCCAAGCACGTTTGATCAACACGACGATCAAGGAGCGAGCGACAAGCCGTTTCCTCCTCGCGAAAAATTTCGTATGATCCAGCGATAAACAATCAATTCAGTGCTAGCAGAGAGAAAAAAAAACAAGTGGGCAAAACCAGAGATACTTAAGCCGAACATTACTTAACCATAGCACCTTGTTCGAAACAATTAACCTTCCATCCAGATAAATAAGTTCAGGCATCACACACGGATGCCACTACCCAACCGACCATCACGAGGTCCGAAAAATTTAACCCAGAGTAGTACGCGTAGATAAAAACGGATACAGAATACCGAAGCGCAGAAACCTGCAACAGATCGAGGGGGGCGAGCAAGCTTAGTCGACCTCCTCGATCTTGGGGCCAGCGCCGCCGGAGGCCGCCGGGGTGTCCTCGTCCATGCCCGCGCCGCCCATGTCGCCGCTGGCGCCCTGGTACATCTTGGCGATGATGGGGTTGCACAGGCTCTCCAGCTCCTTCATCTTGTCCTCGAACTCGTCCGCCTCCGCCAGCTGGTTGGCGTCCAGCCACTGGATGGCCTGGTCGATGGCGTCCTCGATCTTCTTCTTGTCGTCCGCCGACAGCTTGGACGCGATCTTCTCGTCCTTGATCGTGTTGCGCATGTTGTACGCGTAGTTCTCCAGAGAGTTCTTCGACTCCACCTTCTTCTTGTGCTCCTCGTCCTCCGACTTGTACTTCTCCGCGTCCTGCACCATCTTCTCGATCTCCTCCTTGCTCAGCCGGCCCTTGTCGTTGGTGATGGTGATCTTGTTCTTCTGGCCCGTGGTCTTGTCCTCCGCAGACACGTTCAGGATGCCGTTGGCGTCGATGTCGAAGCACACCGTGATCTGGGGCACACCACGGGGCGCGGGCGGGATGCCGGAGAGCTCGAACTTGCCGAGGAGGTTGTTGTCGCGGGTCCTCGTCCTCTCACCCTCGTACACCTGGATCAGCACACCAGGCTGGTTGTCCGAGTAGGTGGAGAACACCTGCTCCTTCTTGGTGGGGATGGTGGTGTTCCTCGGGATCAGCACGGTCATCACTCCTCCGGCAGTCTCCAGACCAAGGGACAGGGGGGTCACATCCAGCAGGAGCAGGTCCTGGACCTTCTCGTTGCCCTCGCCGCTCAGGATGGCAGCCTGGACAGCAGCACCGTAGGCAACGGCCTCATCAGGGTTGATGTTCTTGCACAGCTCCTTGCCGTTGAAGAAGTCCTGCAGCAGCTGCTGCACCCTGGGAATCCTGGTGGAGCCACCAACAAGAACCACATCGTGCACGGTGCTCTTGTCCATCTTGGCATCCCTCAGGCACTTCTCCACTGGCTCCATGCACTTCCTGAACAGATCCATGTTGAGCTCCTCGAACCTGGCACGGGTGATGGTGGAGTAGAAGTCAATGCCCTCGTACAGCGAGTCAATCTCAATGGTGGTCTGGGCAGTGGAAGACAGAGTCCTCTTCGCCCTCTCACAAGCTGTCCTCAGCCTCCTGAGAGCCCTCGGGTTGCCGGTGATGTCCTTCTTGTTCTTCCTCTTGAACTCCTGGACAAAGTGGTTCACCATCCTGTTGTCAAAGTCCTCACCACCAAGATGGGTGTCACCAGCAGTGGCCTTGACCTCAAAGATACCCTCCTCAATGGTGAGAAGGGAGACATCAAAGGTACCACCTCCAAGGTCAAAGATGAGCACATTCTTCTCACCAACACTGGTAGCCTTCTTGTCAAGACCATAGGCAATAGCAGCAGCGGTGGGCTCATTGATGATACGCAGCACATTGAGACCAGCAATCACTCCAGCATCCTTGGTGGCCTGCCTCTGCGAGTCGTTGAAGTAGGCAGGAACTGTGACAACGGCGTTCTTGACAGTGCTGCCGAGGTAGGCTTCAGCAATCTCACGCATCTTGATCAGAACCATGGAAGAGATTTCTTCAGCTGCAAACTGCTTCTCCTCACCCTTGTGCTGGACAACAATCATGGGCTTCTCACCAGGTCCAGCGATGACCTTGAAGGGCCAGAGCTTAATGTCACTCTGGACAGAAGAGTCAGAGAACCTCCTGCCGATGAGACGCTTGGCATCTGCATTATTAGCATGTGTCAGAAACAGAAAGAAATTAAATTTTATGACCAAGGAAAAACAGAAACAAAACAGACAATTCTAATTACCAAGCTTGCCAATCAAACCATGTCTAGTTTTACTTATAGAACCATCAAAGGTATCCACATCAACAAGATTCTTTTGAGGTTGTTTATTGTATCTAGAAAAGGCAAGAAAACGTAACAAGTTTGCTGGTAAACAGTTGTCTAGTAGGCATACACATGTAAACGGGATATAGTAACTGGAACCTCAAAATGAATGACCAGTGTCGCAAGATCCGTTCCCTATTTTTTATATGCCATGTTTCGAGACACACAATCACAAATTTGACTGAGTGTCAGATACCATATGGCAATGACCTATACAATCAAACATTAAATACTGACAAAACAAAAAACTTAAGTGCAATCTCAGCCGAAAGATGGTGATTTGATTATGTCTAATCACAGTGATTCAGGAATATGGGAATTTTTGCATCACAGATTGCACATTGACTAAGACATAAAGCTACATGCTAACTTGTCACAAACTGAAAACCAATTCATGCTTCTTATTGATACAGATAGACAGTAAACTCATGATCGGAGATCAGATGGTAGTGCATGATGTAATCATCACAATGAAACAAGTTGATAGCAAACACATAAATTTAAAAACCAATTCATGCTCTCTTGAAACAAGTTGATAGCAAACCATAATGGGAGATCAGATGGTAGTGCATGATGTAATCATCACATTGAATACAGATATCTCGTGTGGATATGATCTCATCACTTCTCCCTTAATAACAAAACATGTGTACTAGACTGAACTTTATCTAAAGGAACTACTACAAATTGTTTGTACCTTTACAGTTTCATTATTTTATAAAATAAAAATGCAAAGTAAAATGCAGGGAAAAAACTTGAGCTGCAGATGTTCAGATTGAAAACCACAAAGGCTGAAATAGCCTTCCATCACAATACTCCCGCCAATGTTACTTAATTGACGTTAGGACAAAGAAGCTAGTGCATAAATGAACTAGCTCTCTTTTCCTAAGGTCAAGAAAATAAAATTGAAGGTTGCAAAATCAGTAATAAAAGCGCTTGGGGTATTTGTTCATCATCAATCTGTCAGCTCAAGGGCAAAACAAACAATAATCTCGAATATCTCAAACTCAGCACCACTTCGCAGAAATCTTCTACAGGTACCACGACTCAGACTAGAGATACTAAAGCTTAACAGATCAAACATTGCCAAGCAGCACGGGACAATTATACGACCAGAAGCTACATACCGCGGAGATCTAGAATATAATACGGTATACGTGTGATGGATCTGAATCACAAAAACAGACTACGAGCTAACTTAACTACACCTTACAGATCTGAGTTAATCAAATATGATGGCTAGGAAGTTACAGAACAAATAGCGATTTGTACTGCTACCGGTCACAAAAATGCACTGACCGAACCAATCTAAGCATAAACATCATAGCATATATGGATCTGAGCATGCTAATAACCAGATCATACAGCAAGGCTACTTCACATAGCATAAATCAGTCAAGCAGTAACGCAGATCCAGTTTAGCCGAACCAAATAAACCAGATCGGAGCACTAACGACAACCGAGAAACAGATCTGAGCATGAGGAAGGGGGGAAAGAGACGAGATGCTCACCGAAGACGGTGTTGATGGGGTTCATGGCGACTTGGTTCTTGGCGGCATCTCCGATGAGACGCTCGCTGTCGGTGAAGGCGACGTAGGACGGGGTGGTGCGGTTCCCCTGGTCGTTGGCGATGATCTCGACGCGGTCGTGCTGCCACACGCCGACGCACGAGTAGGTCGTGCCGAGGTCGATGCCGATAGCCGGCCCCTCGCCCTTGCCCGCCATCTCTCTCTGCGCCTCCGAGGCTCTTTGCTGCGGCTTTCTCGCCGGAGGTTGGGGAGACGGACGGGAGCGGGAAGTGGCGGCGGGGTGGGGAGGACTAGGGTTTCGAGAGGAGGAAGGCAGGGCGCGGGGAGGCAGTTTTTATAGGGGAGACGGCGGGCGGTGATGCTGTTCTAGAATGTTCCGGGGCTTGGCGCGGAGAGACCCCAGCCGTTGAGATTCGATCGTGCGGTCCACGGCGCGTGGCGGTGTCCTTTCCGCGGGCGCCTTTCGGTCTGAGCTGGTTCAAACGGCTCTTTTCTCCTTCCGAGGTTGCTTTCAGATGCGTAAAAAGGAATCTGACCCACTCGTGAGACAGACTGGATGGGCCACGATTAGATCCCACCCAACCCAGATCATACCAGGTCGGCAGCTGTCTCCTGGCTTGGAGGCCCACTTTGTCGAACACTTGGGCCCCAAGCCTTACTTTCGGCCTTGTTGGGCACCTACTAGCGTGTTCTAATTTTTTTTTTTTGAGGGTGTTCTAATTTTTTTGTTGAGGAAACTAGCATGAACATATGAGTGACAGTGAGACACATGGTAGTGTTAGATTTATCAGCAAGCATTCTCTTTTATTAACTATATATGTGAGACAAGAATAACATAAAGTTTGTTATCGAAATTGTTCCCCAGCTATATCTTCTTAATTAGTTTGATAGTTATCTATTGGATATTGCTTGGCTCTATTACAAAAAGTAAGTGAAATACTAGCAGCGATTGGTAGCGATTTGCTGCGCTGCGCTGCAGCTGTGGCCTATGCCCGCATGGGAGAGCTCCTCTCACTTGGGGTTTTTTTTTTCCTATATGAGCTGCAGTGCTACGGATTGCTGCGGGCTGTACCGCTGCAGCCCAGCGCAGTCGCAGCAATTCTTGCCGATCGCTGCCACTATGTGATAAGGGGCGGTGTTGTGTTATTAAAGAGAACTTTTATTAGTTTTTTCTATTATTCAAAGAGCGAATGTAATGCAGTGGCTGATGATGCGTTAGTAGCGTTTGTATCCTGATGATAATTCTATTCTGGATATTATCCTTTGTATCTATTTGACGGTGGTGCCTCGCTAGTCTGCATGGAAGATCTTTCCATTTCAAAAAAAAACTTTTGGCAAATTATGTGTTACTTATATTACTATGATTTTGACGAGTAGCATACACGTGTGGCACGTACGTACAAGATTCTACGACATATATTGACCTAACAACCATATTGTCTGGAGGCCGATGCAGATGTAATGTTCAAGATGTGCCCTGCTGCCGGTGCCCCTGACGTTGTGTCTCCACCGCGTGCCGTTTTTCAGGCTATGACAGCAGGGTGTGCGTAGTCTGTTATGGCTTCCTCTTGGTAGAGGTGGACTTGCATCTATGGTAGCAATGCCTATTCAGTACCATGACCGCATTAATGCCTACTCAGTATCATGACTGTAGTTGCTAGATGAAACTAAAGAAAAGAAAGCTGGTAATACAACAGATAGCGGCCATAGAACCCATGCAGACGGCATTGATGGGATCCTCCTCGTCATCCTCACAAAAAGTATAGGTTAATCAAAGAATGAACGGCTCCGTCATCTGCATCCCTCCTCTGTCAGAGTGCATCCCTCCTCTGTCAGAGGGCTGGTGACCACAACCCTGCCGGCTGTCGTGCCCCATCCTCCTCCCTCGTGCCAGGAGCCCAACAACTCCAAACTCTGGCCATCGGCGGTGAACCTCATGGCACTCCGCTGCGCGATCACCTTTTGCGTTTCCTCGCTTAACCCTCCCACGTAAAGATGAGAAGAGAGGCGACGAAAGGGATGAACGAGGATGGAAATCAGATCATGGAGGAAGGAAAGTACGGATTACAGATCAAATCAGGAGAGGCGGTGATAACGAAAGAAATTATGGAATGGCAAGCGGAACGACGTGCGGATGGAGAGACGGGTAGAAAAATGTCTGGATGAATAAGCACAAAAAATAGAAAAATATACACTGATTCTTACGTAAGATAAAAGATTTTTCACGTCCACGTCATCGCTGAGGAGTGGGACATGCACTAATCAATGGTTAAGAAGGTGGGTGGGGTTAAGATCAAATGTGGATTCAGGAGTGGGTAGATGGTTTCAAGGTGACACTTAATTTAGAAGTCCTTGAATCTTTATAGTATAGAATACTCACCCTTCTATGCATTGGCAGCGGTGGAGCTAGAGGAAGCTCAGTAGGGCCCATGCCCCCTCCCCCCTCAAAAAATGCTCTTGATATATTTTGTTTACAGTCTGTATTGGTAATTCAACTGAGCTGCTTATATTACAACACAAAGCCAAACGATGGATGTTGTACAGCGCACTGCCATTGAGCGATACAAGGTCTTGATGGTTTTATTTTTTCTAAAAAAAAAATCAACGAGGTCCTGATAGTGATTTGACCACCTCTAGCACCTTTAGCAATCTTGGTGAGTGCATGAAAGGCAAGCCACTGGAGAGGATTTCTGTGTTTCTCTAATCATGATGTTTACTTCGGTTTGGTGCACGTGGAATTTTGATTTACGTAGTTAATAATTAATGTAAACATAGACAATAATATTTTAGTGTCGCGCATGCACTCTTATTTCTGGCTTGGCCAGTGACCTTTGTTGCATTCATGTTTGGTGATCCAAATTTGTAATGCATCGTTTAATGAAATTTCAGACGCAAAGGCAATAACTATTGTGACAACTTAACGCATGGAAGATGGTTAACTCCCACTGAGATCAGCAATTGGATCCGGTCTGCATGAACGTGATCAATGGACCGTTTCTGTTGGAATGGTAGCACTGCAGAAAGTAGTTTACACCAAATTTGCAACGATGAAACAAATCAAACGCCTCATCTCTCTAAAGTCCTAAAAAAACATCTCAAATCAAACGACTATTTTTTAGATTGAGTTCAGGAATGCAAAATTTCGTTTCGCTGACAGGAGGACACAAATAGAAATGTTGGCTCGTTTCAGGGTGCTCCGCGGATGATGGTTACCATCATCATCGTCATCCGGCCCCTCCGTTGCTGATCGGGTGGCAGCGAAAGCAGAGTCCGTTCCACCTTGGCGTTGCGGATAACGGGAAGGAAGCAGGAGGCAACGGAGCAACACGAGAGCGCGGCGCGAGGGTGAGGAACGGCAGCCATGGCGATGCGTACGGCGGCAGCGGCGGCGACCTTCTTATCGTCCTCCCCCGTCTCCCGAAGGCCCTTCTTCTCCGCCACGCCGCCGGCGCCATCCTTCGCGGGGCGCTCCGTCCACTGCCGTCGTCTCCGCGCCTTCCCAAGTACGCCCATTTCCCCTCGTATTTCTTCTTCGTGTTGCAATCTCCCGAATTCGCGCGCACCAGGGTGTGATTGTCTCATTCCATTTTCCGGACCTTCTATTGTAGCCACGGAATTGACTCTGGAGGAGCTCAACCCGTCCGTCGACCTACTGGTGAGTCTCCAATCTCCATCACTATGGTTCTCTCATTTTAGCTTCCTGAAACAGTCATGCTCTGCATAAGTAAACTTGTTGTTGTTGTTATTCATAAACCGCACCCTTCTCACCTCAAGTCATTCCGTACTCCCCTCTTTCAAGAACCATTTTGGAAATTCTGGAAATCTTGACCAATCTGACACATCATGCTAGACATCCTAACCGATTTGGCCCAGCAGATGTCTCATAAAATTGTTGTCCCATACTGTGACTCAATGCAGAATTTGAGATAGTACGTTTGATTGATGTGTAGTATAGATTATAACTTGGCTAATGGCTTGAAAAAAGCGATACATGTAGAAGAAAAACAAAAATGTGGTCTTGTGGGCATATAGAGTTATTTCTGAACAAAACGTCCATTTTGGCATCAACAGACGAGATTTATTACGGTATTCAAACTGGACGCATACGCCGTCCCTTCTAGTTTCCTTTTCATCCGTGTCACTGATGGAACATGGTTATTGGTTGGAATAATTTCAGAGAAAAACTGCTGAGGCCGTTGGTGATTTTAGGAAGACGCCAATCTACATTGTCGGTATGTTCCTTTAGAACAACTCCCTGCAAATGAGAACTTTCTTGTGCGATTGAAACCCGACAAGATGCACGTGCTAACTGGACTGACTTGTTCATTCCTGCACAGGCACGGATTGCACTGCCAAGCGCAACATCTCCAAGCTCCTCGCCAACACCATCATATACCGCTACCTCTGCAGTGAAGAACTGCTCGAGGATGTTCTTGGAGGCAAGGACGCCGTTAGAGCTTTCCGGGAATCCGATGAGAAAGGTTACCTCGAAGTCGAGGTGCTCACCTTGTCACTTTAATCCTTTATCTGTTTCACTTATGTTGTTGTTCAGTAGTTTGGTTGCTCCAAAAGAACATAGCACCAATTTGCAAGTCTTGTGCCAGACCGAAGGGTTGAAACAGCTGACATCCATGGGAAGCCTGGTGCTTTGCTGTGGAGACGGTGCCGTCATGAACTCAACCAATCTGTACGTTTGATTCTGGTTGTTGTGCGCCTAAGTGACATAGATAGTACATTTGATTGGGTTGTTGTGCACCTTAAGTTATCTGACACGTTGAGATGTCGATGTTAAACATAGAGGCCTATTGAGGCATGGGGTCTCCATCTGGATTGATGTTCCCCTCGAAATGGCGGTGAATGATATGTTGAAGAGCATGGGGACACAAGCTAGTTCAGATCCAGACTCTTTTACTCAGGTTATCCTCTCTTCTTGATAGCCATCCATGCTCTTCATGGTTTCATCATTCATATTCACTATAGACATAGTAGCTGAGTTATCGTGATATTTTCTTGTTCGATGTCATTATGTGATAATTTGATTCAACTCTATATTAGATACTCATTTCTGATTGTAACTTTATAAGATTGTGTTTGACACTCTAATATCTCTTAAATAGTTCACTGAATCCAAAGCCAACATTTTGCATCTATCAGGTTGAAATTCAAGTACTGCTTTAGTGTCTCTTCCTACGTGAAATATGCTTCCAACAATCTGGCTTGTTATTAAGTATCCGTATACCCTTTCAGGTAATGGGCAAGCTTCGTCAGCAGTATGATGAACTGAAAGAGCGCTATGGAATCTCTGATATTACTGTTTCAGTACAAAGTAAAGGCTATCATCCCTTTCGTGCAAGATTTTATTAATGATGAATATGTATAAATAAATAGATTACACCACCTTTCAGATGTTGCTTCTCAGCTAGGCTATGGCAGTATTGACTCTCTGACTCTAGAGGACATGGTCCTAGATAAGTCACTGATATTAGCATCACTTGCAGAGTTGTGTCTAATATCATGGACAGCTGTGCAGAACACATTTAGCTTCACCTGAATATATTCGATGATGACATAGGGAATATGTGCTTACGTGTATTTTGTCTCAGATTGTGAGGCAAATTGAGAGGTTGATCCGAGCAAAGGCCATGATGGAAGCTGCTGGAAAGCCTTTCTAGGCTAGAGTTGCAAGGTTTCGCTTGGGAATGTATTCTCCAGTCGCCCCAGGCCATTGCATTTGACTAAACCCAGGCCGTGGCATTTGGCTCTTCTAGGAAGCAAACTGCACTACTGCAGTTGGTCCACGTATGGAATGACAAGAATTTGAGATCCAGGAGTAAAAGCACATTGTGTCCCTCTCAACAAGTTCTTTTTGTTCTAGAAAAAAAGATTTATCAGCATTTATAGTACGTTTTGTAGTTAATAATATTGAGGGGTGGAGGACATGGTTGTTTGTATAAGCCTTCCATGGCGCAGCATGGTTTCTGAATTGGCAACTGCCCTGGTTGCCCTCCTGTGAATTGTGGTACAATGTAACTAATGAAATGAAATTATGCGAAATGAAAATGCCGGTATTACAATTTGCTGATCCAGAAACTGCCTATTCTCATCAGGTACTATTTCTGCATGATTTTTTTTTTTTTTGAGATGAAGATGCGATGCTATGCTATGCATTTCTATTTAGGTTCTGCTTTGCAGCTAAGCTAAAGCAGCATATATGAAACTGTCACATAAAATTTTACTCATATGTATGGCCAAAACTGCCTTTGAATGTACCAGGTGCGTGCTGAACCCAAAAAAGAAAACAAATGACAAAAGAATAGCCAAGCGAATTGTGTTCACGCGCTTGCGGCTCTATTTCAGGTTCTGCTATGCAGCTAAAGCAGCATATATGAAAACTGTCACAAAAATTTTACTGATATGTATGGCCAAACTGCCTTCTGAATGTAGTAGGTGCGTGCTGAACCCAAAAAAGAGAAACAAATGACAAAAGAGATAGCCAAGCGCATGTGTCACGCGCTTGCAGCTCAGATTGTGGCAGCCATTGATCATGTTAAATTCTTCATGTTTTGGGTTGCTCCGTGCGCATGCCGCGCACCAGGCTACCAGCACACGAGTCGCCTCGTGCTCTGGGTGTGCCGTCATTTGGCACGCCATTCCTGCGCTCCTGCCACCATTTGACTGAAGTCCAGCCACCTCGGCTCCGCGGTATGGGACTAATAAAAACGCAAACCATTCTGACAGCTGATTACTTTTTTTTTGAGATACTGACAGCTGATTACTTGGGTCATTCGTTAGCAATACTAGCTCGTTAGCCGGGCTGGGCTGCCCGTGGGCTTCCATGGTTTCAAAAGACCTAGAAAATGAATTTGTCAGGAAGATATATGCCGCAAAATAGCTGCCAGCCTGCGAGACCAGATACATGCATGCCGCAAAATACTTGTAACTCCCTTGAAGCAACACGCTGCTCCTTCTGTGATGCAGATTGCAAGTAATATCTTGAAAAAATATCCAGATTTCAGGCATGTTTCTTGTTCAAGAACGCTGGAGTCAGCTTCAATCTGCAGAAGTTGACGGTCCCCTGCTCCTCTGTTTACTTAAAGTTGATCTGCTCTTGATTATAAAAAAATAGCAAAGGCTCGACTTTGTGTCCGCTCCAATATTAGAAGCGTATCGTATCAGTAATCTTGCTGCATCAGGCAGACCACGTAGATCTGTCAGTTGCCCAGCACCAGAGTAGAGACGTGCACCTAAGCTTCAGGCGATACTATCCAAATCCGATAAATCCCAGTGACTGGTTCAGGTGGAAGCAGAGCAGCATTTGGGCGGCTGCTCTGTGTTCGAGCCGTCAAGTATTACACTGTGCTCAGGAAGGTGACGGGCAGCACCACGGGGACGTGACGAGCACGTCGGCGTCGTGGCGTAGGCCAACGTGCATGGAAGACGCCGTAAGGCGCGCTTCGGGGACGAGGAGGCGGCCGCCGGAGGTGAGGCGAGGGCCGACCAGGGATGTGGCGTGCCAAGCAGACCCGCGCTAGGGTGCTGCCGGAAAACAAGGTGGACGCGCGAAGGTGGAGAACGCGTCGGCAGCGGAGGATATGACTAGCGGTGCGGCTCCGTGATTCCGGCGGGGAGCACGGCGGCGGCGGAGGCGGGCGGCGGGCGAGGCCGGGGGAGAGAGCGCGAAACGAGCCGGCGAACGGAATCAGGGCCTATTTAAAAATATTTAGTCGCGACCCATATTAAGAGGTTATTCGTAAATATTTGGATCGCGATAAATAATCGGGATCCACGCGTCCGGCGATTTGGCCGCCTCCGCCGACCTCCCCCTGCGCCGCGCTCCAGTCCGCCGAATCCACGCGCCCCGCGCGTGCCTCCGCCCTCGGGCAGAGAAGGAGAAGCTCCCGCCGCGGCGAGAACGCGCGCGGTGGCTAAGCACACTGTCCGAGCGTCCATGTCGCGCCCACAGCTCCGGAAGGCGGCGCGGCAGCTCGCGGACGGCGGAGGCGCCCGGTCTCCACTCCACCTCCTCGCTGGCTGCTAATGCTATTGGCGCTGCTCGCTGCTCATCGGCGGCTGCGAGTCCAGCAGAACTAAGTTGTTCTCAGTCCAATCCTGGGTGGGCGACACTGGCAACGATGCTGCTTCCCCAAACTGAAACCTGACATTGGATGGTGCTACTCATACACTGATATCCCAATGCTGCTAAGATACGCGGATTTGCGGGGCGGTTTGTGACGGTTCCATCGTTCGTGATGCAAGTTCCATGATGATAAGAATACCGAATCAGAGTGGCAGTGCCGGTATCAGATGCTTCTTCAGAGCAAAATGTAGTAGTACCATTAGATACAGGCAGGATCATGGATACCTGAACACAGTCGTTGGAAAGCACCCCGCACATGGCACTGTGCTGCCTGCTCTTGCCTGCATCAATTGTGCTCGTGATCAATCCCTTCAGTTTATCAGGTTGTCGTTGACACTAGTAGTAGTTCTCGGCACTGTTCTTGTCTGCATGTTGCATTGGCTCGATGAAGTAACATCGCGCTCGGTAACTTTGAGTGATCCACTGATGTCATTATCTGTTGCACAAACAAATGTCTTGTATGTTCAGGCTATTTCCATGAATCGTTCATTCCTTTCACCTCATCTGTGGAAAATTTTGCACACTGTCTATTTTCTGGTCCAATCCTGGGAGGTTCCACGCTCGTGACGAAAGTGTCACTGCTGTCCCTCTACACTTGAAATTGATCCCGATATCAAGCAAACTGTACAGTTTTGAGCATTTAGCTCAGTTGTGGATGCAGTCATGCAGAACTGTGGTGATTGTCATTTTGGAGTTGGAGGTCAAAACCAATATGAACACAAAAGGATTATATAACCGAGGCACTACACAATGTTGATCCAGAAATTGCCTCTCTTTTTTTTTCTCATCAAGACTATTTCTGTTCCTTTGAGATGCAGATGCGATAGGATGTTTGTATCTCCAGTTCTGCTTGACTAAAGGAGTAGGAGCAAACTGAAACTGGTCGCATAAAAACATTGCTCATGGATGCTTTTTTCAAGAACACGCAGGAGAGCTGTGCGTCTTTCTATTAAGGAGAAGATAGGAACAAAATACATACTCGCGCCATGCACCAAGCGCTCGCAGGCCAGGTTTGAAAGAAGAAAAACTGAAAAACCGGTACCGGTTGGTACTACCGCACCAAAGACTAAACCTAATGAGAACCTATGGGACTACTCTAGCCTGCAACCTAGCGAGGCTTCCACACCCCCCCCCCCCCCCCCCCCCCCCCGCGACAATCCAGTTGTTGATCTCGATTCTGATGTGCGCGCCCAGCTCCTGCACGGTGGCCGATCTGTGGTCGAAGACGCGTGCGTTCCTTTGCTTCCACAACATCCAGGCCGTCAACATGATCAGGGTGTCGGCTCCTTTGGCCAACTTAGACGGCAAGCCCTTACGATGACGCTGCCACCAGTCGACCCATGATTCAGTGGCGTCGAGGAAAGAGCATGGCAGACCGATAGAGGACAGGGTGTGCCACCAGACCTGCTTTGAATAGATGCACTGAAGGAGCAGATGGTCTACCGTCTCCGGCTCCTGGTCGCAGAGAATGCAGGTGTCATCGTCTTGAAGGTTGTGGCGGCGTCGTCGCTCTGAAGTCCAGATACGTCCCCGGATCGCCAACCAAGAGAAGAGTTTGACTTTGGGAGGGCACCAAGTGTTCTAAATTGAGGTGCTCCCGTGCATGAAGGTGGATCCTTGGAAGGTGATTTGGTATGTTGATTTGCTTGAGTATTGTCCGTTCGCTGTCCATCTCCAGCACACCTTGTCCTGCGTGTCTGGGATCAGCTGGATGTCCCGAAGCCTTAGGCTCTCCGCACTCATGTTCCTCTATTTGCTCCCTCTAAAAGGAATATTCTGTCCTGGTCATTAAGATTCTTTCCTCTATACCAATTTCTTCCGCACCCATGTTTCCTCTATATTCTTCCTCTATCCAACTACCACATATTCTATTCCACCATCTCCACTTCCACTTCCACCGGACACCTCCCAATACGCCCTCTCGACTCCTCCCATCCACCGGAACTCCGTAGCCGCCGCCGTCGGAGCGGGCTCGCGCGCGGCGGCGCGAGCAGGCGGCGTCGCGGCCTTGCGCGGCGGAGCGGGCTCACGCACCGACCGGCGCCAATTTCCCGCGTCGGCGCCCCCGCGCCCAAGCTCGCGAGCCGTCGCGCGGCGGATCTGGCGAGGGACAGCGACCGACGGACCACGCGCGGTGCGACGGATCGAGCGAGGATGGCGGCGGACCAGGCGCCGACCCTGTCCATGTGCCGTCGCGGCCAGCTCGCGCGGCGGCGGGAGGGGCAGGCCAGCCGGCGGCGCGTGGATGCGCGCGGATGCGCCATGGAATGCACCGCCGCCGAGCCGGACCGGTGCCTGGCAATGCCGGAGATCATCGCGCGCATCGAGGAGCTCCGCCGCTCGTCACGCCCGCGATCTCCACCGGCGACAGGCCTTGCCGCGCTGCCTCCTTCCTCCGTCGGCGACCCGCCGTGCCGCGCCTCGAGCACCTCGACCGCGTCTCCCCCTCCTCCTCCGCCACCCGTCCGCGTCGCCGCTGCCCCTGCTCCCTTTCAAAGGTCTGGCGCGAGAGAGCTCCTGCGGCTTGGAGAGGGGGCGGTTGGAGGCCGTTTGTAACATCCTGGCCCAGGGCTTAATAGGATTAATAAGAATACTCATACCAACAGTTGCAACTTCTTTTCCGGAAGCTCATCTCGAAAGAACTCCGGGGTTAAGCGTGCTTGGCCCGGAGCAATTTCGGGATGGGTGACCGACCGGGAAGTCATTCCTGGGTGCGCACGAGTGAGGACAAAGTGCGCAGAAAAGACGTGTGTTGGTCTGTGGGGACAGTCTTGAGATCCTAGAGAGCTGCCAGGCGTGCGGGCCCGGCCTCGTGGAGGCGGGACGTCACACCGTTGCCGTCGCGCGCCTAGGTCACGTTCCAGGAGCGCGCCCCCGCCGTCGCGCACGCCAAGATGGTTCTAATCTTCGATTTGTGGTTTGATTTGCGCTTCCAATCTTCGATTCGATTTGTGGTTCGATTTGTGCTTCCATTTGGGGTTCGATTTGTGTTTCGATTTTTCCGGCTTGGGCGGGCTGCGCGGCGGCGGGGCGACGCGCGCGAAGCGGTTGGGAGCTTGGGGGCCGCGGCGGTGGGAGGCAAGGTGGGCCCGGCGACGCCTTTAGCGGGCATCCTCTAGCTCCGCTCAGAGTAGCAGAGGCGAGGCCTTCCGCTTGCTTAGCGGAAAGGGTAAAGGAGGACCGCTGCAGTAGATTTTCCGCTATCCGCTTCCTGAAGGAAGTCGTAGAGGAACCCGGTGCGGACAGCCTTATCCAAAGTTTACATTGGTCATGCATGCATGACGTTGGTTGCTGTTTCTTGTCTGCAGCAATCTTTTTCAGACAGTCTGACACAGAGCCTATTGAAACGGCATGGCACATTTCTAACACTTCGGCCATGGAATTAATTTAACTTTAAAATTTAAATATAGAGGATCAACATGCCTAAAAACTCTCATTTGAGTTAATATCTGTGCGTTGAACCCAAAAAAAGAAAAAAGAGAAAAAGTTTGATAGCCCAGAGCATGTGTCACGCGCTTGCGAGCTCAGATTGAGGCGGCCAGGACATAGTTAAACTTATCTTGTTTTGAGTTGCTCCAGGCCACCAGCACACAAGTCACCTCGTGCTCTGGGTGTGCCGTCATTTGGCACGCCCGCACTGAGCTCCCGAAACCATTTGACTGCAGTCACGCTGGGGCGGCTCCACGGTATGGGACTAAAACGCGAACCATTCGACGGCTGATCCTTATTAGGTAACTCGTTAACGACCGGGCTCTTGCTTGGACCGCAGCAGCGTCAAACGCATGATGAATATGGTCATGCGCACCGGACTCTCTTTGATGGTGACTCTGGGTGGGCTTTTTGTTTCGAAAGGCCTAGAAATGAATTGCCCCCCATTTCGTCATCTGGGCTGTGAGGCGAGATTAGCAGAACCAGGTCCATTCTCGGTGCCAATCCTGAATGCACAAACACTGAGCACCGAGCACTCCCACTGAAACTTGTCACCGAATGATACTACTCCTGCACTGACATCCCATTGCCGAAGACATGCAGTTTTCAGCATTTGTGAGAGGATTCGTGATGATTCAATGTGTTAATGATATAATGACATCTTCCATCGGCTGTTGAGTTACTTAGACACATCTTCCAAGCAATGGAGATGCACATGCCCACAAAAGTTTCAGGAACCAACCAGTATGGCAGCACTAGACATTTCTTCAGAACCAAATAATATCGACCTTTACATGCAGATATTTTTCTAGAACGTTTTACATGCAGATATAAGCACGAATACCCGAGAACAGTCCTCGAAAATGCAGATCAAGACAGTGCGAACATAAAAGTATGAAACGAGAATGAAGATCAGGGGGTGGTGGCAACGAGCAGCCGGAGACATTCAGAGCTTCTGTCACTGATCCTGAAAGACAATCACCAACAAAATTGCTGATCTGGACATTGGACGAGCTGTGCCGAACGATCAGTATACAAGCTGAGAAACCACCTGTTAAAACTCTACACAATGTCCTCGTGAATTCCGAATAATGCAGGTGAGGAATGGTCTTGTTTGTGACATTCCAGTTGTTGTCAACTGCCATTTACAGAAATCGAGAGTCCAGGGGACCAAATGTAGGATCCCAGTGCATCAACTCTACTGACAGGAAGTTTAACCTCCCAAATGTTGATCGGCATTGCTAACTATGTCTGAACTTTGCGTTGTCAGAAGAAGGGTTGATCGGGTGCTAACGGATGGCAAATTCAGGAGATCGCAGAACACGGCAGAGAACCCATCGCAGTCAATTGTGCCTGCCGCCTTACAGGAGGAGACGAAGGCGCGGTACGGGCCAAGTCGCCATACCCGGCCTGCAAGCAGCCATGCGGCTGGCTCGTGTGTGTCGACGGGGCACGCGCGCTTTGTTCCTCGATGCGGGAGACGGAGCAGAGCAGGAGATGTTGGAGCTTGTGGTAGGTCCTGAGCCGTGGTCGGCGCGTCTGGATTGCGGCAGGAAGGATCGCGGCGGCCGGCGGCGGCCGTCGGTGGGCAGCGGAGCCGGTGTGGGAGAGAGAAACGAGCAGATCAGGATGGCGCTTCATATATTTGCAGATAACCCCTTGTTTTGGATCGCGATTAATAACCACGATCCGGTTTAAAAGTGTATTTGTAAATAGTTGGATCGTAACTATTAGTCACCATCCAAACCAAGGGCCTGTCTGTAAAGCTCTGTTCCCGCGACTTGGCCGTCGGCGAGGTCGCGCCGCCGCCGCCGCCCACCGGAACCTCCGCGCCCCGCACTCCCATAGCTAGATTCCACGCCGCATCTGCCTTCGCCGCCACCATCAGGAAGAGAAGATCCCGCCGCAGCGCCGGCGCGGCGAGAGCGCGCGCGGCGGCCAGGGACGGGGGGCGACCACGACTACGCGTCCAGCCGCGTGCGTGGTGGTCGCGCAGGATGGCGTAGAATGGATCGGCAAGATCCCCCGTTCGACTTATTCTCCGGCGGCTAAATCACCTGGGCCATCGCTCACTGCTATCTCACACAATTCTGCTCTGCTCCTGCGTGTCATCCAATGCCATGGCCTCCAGCTCGCCGTGGATGTTCGACAAACGGACGACAGGCAATGCCATGGCGCTTGCTGCTCCGCGAGGTGGCACCCAATCTCCGTTCCACTTCTTCACAGGTTGTCTAAGCTATGGTCGCCGGTTCCGGGCCTAATTGGCGGCCCCGTACTTGATCGATTCATGCTTTTTTTTTAAACGTGCGGAGCACGTTTTTTTATTAAAAAGAAGAGAAGTTTGTTACAACGTGGTCAGGGCTAAATTCCCTAAGGGACTTAGCAAAAGCCGACAACGAAGTAGTGATAGCTACAAATATAAGAGCGAAGGACAAAAACCGACGTTTACAATCCAAAACAAACAGAAGAGAAGTGGGAACAAGCTCCCGAAACTAAGAGAAAACACTAAGCCCGCCTAGGGAGGAGCAGCTTCTGTAGCTTGGAGGACCCTACAGCTGTCTGAAGGTAAGCTTTGTCGATGAATCCTGCGACAATGCGACCATTTGGAGCGTTTGAAATTCGAAGACCCTGTTGTTCTATTTCTTACATAGCCTCCATAGACCCGGTTGGAGCTTTTGGATCCTCAACGGAGACCCTTGATCATGTTCTTTGTAAGTCACTGCTTCAGGTGGGAAGAATTCTCAACGGAGATCCTTTGATCACCCCCATCGCTCGTTACATTGAACAAATTAGGGGAGTCTACCGCTAGCAACAAAAAAATCGTACAACAGATAGAACCATCGCAGACAACTAGCAACGAGTAGCACAGCAACACCAGAGAAGCACACCGATAGATGTTCCCGAGACTTGCTCGATGAGAGCAACTAGTTAGAGCGCTTGGAAGTGAAGGCTTCAAAAGCCTCTATGCGACCAAAAGAAAACTGAGTCGGCGAAGCGATACAGATGCTCGAGGCAACAAGACCAAGATGGGAGAGAATGGAGAGGAGGGCGAGGAAGGGCCAGGGCAATTTCAACGACGGTGGCGACCACAACCACAAGTTTCGCGTCCATACAACCACGACCACAAGTTCCGTGTCTATATGACAACAACCACGACCATGTGTTGCACGTCCAGGCGGTGGCGGCGATCACGACAACTCGTTCTGTGTCCAGATGACGACGGTGGCGACCACGACCATGTGTTCCACGCCCAGACAGCAGCGATCACGACACGTGTTTCGCATCCAGGCGTCGACGACCAAGACCGCGTGTTCCGCTTACAGACAGTGGCGGTGACAACCACGACCACAATCAAGAAACCACTACCACATGTTCTGCGTTCAGAAGGCGGCAGTGGAGACCGCGAGCAAACGACCACGACCACGTGTTCCATACCCAGACGGCATTGACCATGTGTTCCGCGTTCAGACGGCGGCAGTGACGACCACGACTAAGCGACCATAACCACATGTTCCGCATCCAGACGGCGGTGATGGCGACCACGACCAAACGACCACATGCAAGCGACAGTACCATGTGTTCTGTGTCCAGAAAGCGGCAGTGGCGACCACGACCAAGTGTTCCCTGCCAAGACAACGGTAACCACGACCACAACCACGTGTTCCGCGTCGAGACGACGGTGGCGACCACGACCACTCATTCTGTGTCCAGACGGCGACAGTAGCGATCACGAGCACGTGTTCCACGCCCAGACAGCGGCGACCACGACCACATTTTTCGCATCCAGACGTCGACGACCACGACCGCGTGTTCCGCAAACAGACGACGGCGGTGATAACCACGACCACGACCAAGCAACCACTACCACGTGTTCTGCGCCCAAATGGCAGCAGTGGCGACCATGACCACGTGTTCCATGCCCAGACGGCGGCGACCACGATCACGACCACGTGTTCCGCATCTAGATGGTGATGGTGACGACCACGACCAAACGACCACTACCAAGTGTTTTGCGTCTAGACGGCGGCAGTGGCGACCATGACCAAGCGACCACGACCACGTGTTCCATCCCCAGACGGCGGCGACCACAACCACGACCACGACCACGTGTTCCGTGTCCAGACGGCGACGGAGACGACCACGACCACATGTTCCGCGTCTAGACAGCGGCGATGGCGACCACAACCAAACGACCGCGTGTTCCGTGCCTAGACGGCGACGACCACGACCACAACCAAGACCACGTGTTCCGCGACCATACGACGACGACCAGGACCATGTGTTCCACGTTCAGGCGGCGATGACCACGACCACGACCATGACGACCACGGCCACGCGTGTTCCACGCCCAAACGGCGGCGACCACGACCACGTGTTCCACGTCCAAACGGCGGCGACCACGACCACGACCTCGTGTTCCGCATCCAGGCGATGGCGACGACTACCACGCGACTGCGACAACGACCACGGCTATCACGACCACGGCGATCACGACCAAGCACTACCGCTGCACCAGCGCCGTGGAGAAGCTCGCCCGCTGTTCTGCCGGAACCTTAGCCGTCACCGTGCCGGATCTCAGTCGAGGAGCCGTCTCAGCACCGGATCCGACCGCGGGCTGTGCGCCATCGACCGAACATTACTTCCGCGGCGGAGCTTGCACACCGGCGGGCCTCTCGCCCTCGCTCGTGCGGCGCGAGACCAGAGTTTTTTCCTTCCTTTTTGGCCCCTGCCTTCTTGTTGTGACTGAAACGAAGGAGCCCGTGACCTTGCAAGGGTGGCAGCGGATCTCGACGATCGCAGCAGGGAGCAGACTCTATAGGATCTTGAAATCACAGCACCATAAAGGAAGACGGGTGGGGAATTTCAGGGGCAGGAGGGTCTGGCACCCCCAAAGAGTAGTTGAGAAAACCAAAGAACAAGCATAATCAGCTTTGGAGAGCAAAGAATCTTCGAATCTGCATCTGAAAACATTCTAAAGCTGGACTGATCTGCTTGCTTCTTTTGTGTCAATGCGGCGGCCCTGCGACCAATCTTATCACGACCTCGACCATGACTCCACCCAGCTCGCGAGATGGAGCGGAGGATGAGCGCGTACCAGAGTCGGTGACCTTGGGCGGCGGCGGCGGCCATCCGTCTCCCCCTTCTCAGCGCTAGAAGCTCAAGAAGAGGCAACAGGTGGTGCAACCAAATCTAGAGGCTCCAAGCCGCCGCGGCGTGGTCCACCTTGTGCTCTCGGCATGCGGCTGGAGGAGCGACTGCCGCGTAGCCGAGAAGAACGCCGACCCGGCGCGTCGCGCAACAGGGCCGGGAACACGACCAAAACCAGATCCACCGCCTGGATCCATCCGCCCCCATGCGGATCTGGCCGACAAGCTGCGCCCCTCGCCCAGATCGGACTAGCGGCTGCGAAGAGCACCCGACCACGCGACCAAAAGGAGGTCCGCATGTGGAAGCCCCGCTGCCATCTTTCTTGAAACCGCACGGGGGCACCCGGGAGTCCGCTCCATCGGCGGTGAGGAAGGGGAGGGAGGCCGCCCCGCCACGCTGGCGCGCCTCGACGCCGACGCCCGGACCAGAACCGTTCGTTCCCGCGCCGCTGAGGAGGGGGGAGGGGAGGGAGGCCGCCCCGCCGCGCTGGCGCGCTCGACGCCGACGCCCCGACCGGATCCACTCGCCCCCGCGCCGCTGAGGAGGGGGAAGGGGAGGAAGGTCGTCCCGCCGCGTCGGCCCGCCTCTGCGCGCCGCCCCGGCCAGATCTGCCCGCCCCTGCCGCCTACATGCCGAAGCAGTGGCGGACGACGCAAGTAGGATGAATGGAGAGAGCTCGTCTCGACCGACTGCAGATCGATTCATGCTCAATGAATCAGATGTTCGCTTTCCTAGTTGTTGTTCGATCGATGCAGTAAAGATTTGAGTTATCCGGTTTGTTGCGCGTAGCATAGTCAGATTCTTGGAATGGTTCAATGATCAGGCTGCACCTCTATATCAGGATATCATTCTCTCATTGATCTTTTGGCTATAGGTACACGTGCTGTACATACACTAGCTGCTCAGGATTAAATAATGACCAAATCTTGCTACAAATACACGTGCGTGACTTGTTAAATGTGACAGAGGGAGTACATGCCTAAACAACGAGGATATACTATCATTTATACCAAGTATCAAAATAGGATTTATAATTTATGACTAGGTGCTAAATAATATAAGCTATAGTATAAATATGTCTCAATCGATCATGCATGTATGTTGCTTAGAAAAAATATTTTTGATATTCTGATATTACCGTATAAAGATATTGCAACAATATAAAAATGTCATCATTATCCAGATATAGCTATATCTTTTGGCTAGAAACATGCACTGTTGTTGTATAAACTAGTCTAAACCCATAAAGAACCAGTTAGGAGAAATACACTTTTAACCTGCCAGAATCTACCCCACCTGTATATCAACCATTGATCAAAATCAATCTCAATTAATCTACCGTCCGATCTTGCCAAAACTCACCCCACACCAGCTGTGATGGGACAACGGGGACGTTACATCGTCATCGAACGTGCAAAAAACCTGACATCTTAATTACTTTTTTCACCCGACGATCATCTCTACCCGCCCGCACATTCCCGCCCATGATTTACGCCTTTCTTCCGTTCCCTTCCGATTTCCTTCCATCGAGCCTGCCGCGAGGCCCGCGATCCCTCGCAGATCTCGATTCGCGAAAACGTCGCCGCCACGCCCTTTCTTGTAGTCGACCAAGCACCAGCGAGGAGAGCCACCGTTCGAGCACCCCGAGATGTCATCTCCGCGTGTACGCCAGGCCGCGATGGATGCTGGCGTCCTCCTTCGGCACGCTCACGAGCTCAAGGAGGAGGGCAACCGACTCTTCCAGTCGCGAGACTACTCGGCGGTGCTGCGGCAATACGCGCTCGCGCTCCGCCGGCGAGCAGCGTCGTCTTCCACAACAACCGCGCCATCTGCCTCCTCCAGCTCCGCCCCGTCGACCATGAGGCCGTCGCCCAGGAGTGCTTCCTCGCTCTCCTCGCCCTCCACGCACCCGCCCGCCGCCACCGAAATCCTAGCGCCGCCACCGGCCGCCTCCCCTCCTTCCCCCGCTTCTGTCCCCGGCGATCTGTGCCGACAAATGGAGCAGGGGATGTGGCCATGACCCGCCATTGATGGAGGCCGGCACTCCAAGGTACACTCTCCAATCCCTGATTCTCTTAGATTTCTCCGATCCCTGATTCGTCTTCAGTCTGATCCTTTTTTTTTTTTTTTTTTTTTTTTGCTGCATGATGTGGTCACGAAACAGGGCAGCAGACTGCAGACTGGATCAGGCTGGTCGTAACATACAGAAATAGGGGAGAATGGTGAGCTACTTGATGAATTAAAATCAAGCTTTTACATATTATTATGTCTGATAAGGTGAGCATTTTTCTTCTCACCAAATTATTGGATCTGAAGTCCATGCTCTTTCTTCTCCAAACTGTAAAGGCATGATTTTCTGGTATTGATTTGTGCATCAACTGTCCTAACCTGATAGTTATCTAATACTGGTCACGCTGCAAAGTCCTTCGATTTTTCCATGCATGGCATGTTCTTTCTCTTCTGTATAAGATATATGTTTGCTTTGATATCTCACAAATTGTACACCCTGCCTACCTTTAATATGAACTAATTATCAGGGCAAATTAATTGATCACCCAGGAGAGACAGGCCATTTTGATCTACCATATTTGATTTACAAAACAAAAATGATTCAAACAAGGATTCATCGATGCAATATTGTTTTTTCTATTTTTTGATCTATCAAGATTTCGGACAACGAGCTGGTTTGGAGGTATATATGCATTGGTGCAGTGTGCGACGTGAGATATAACCTTTCATCTTCTTCGCAAGCAATACTTTTACATTCATTTTTTCCATGGTTCTGTACTTCTGTTCTTTAATTGACATATTCGCTATGCATCAACTGTATTTTGATAGCTCTAAGTGCCAGGTCTTCCTTTGTTCTGCGTAGTACATTGTATCAGATTAATTGTTAATACTTGCAGAATAACTTTGGATGTTTGTAACTACCTTCAAATTGTATTTGAATTGAAGATTTGGGCATCGTGATCTTACAGATCTTACATGTACAATGTTTATTCACAGGTCATCATTTCTTATCCTTATGGAATACCATTTTATTGGCAGGTCTGATTCATATCCTCATGGACTACAGTTTTATTTCTTTGGTTTTAGACGTGTCTTGTGATTTCTGTTCCCATTCTCTTGACATATTCTGAATTACTGAAGATTCGTTTAATTGGAAATCCTTATTTAATTTACGTTTCAAAGGTTTTCAAGCATTTGTTGCACAAGAGAATATCTTACTGATGTTGGATGATCATAATTCAGCTTTTAAGTAATACCTAAGGAGATAATATCTATGTGTAATTAGCTTGTTTGATACTTCAGAAGTATTTCTTCTCTTGGGCAAAAGTTACACGGAATTACCCTTGCTTTAGTTTATTATAATGTGATAGAAAATAGAGGTGGGTGTATAAAATATTATGTTATTCCATATAAAATATTTCTTCTCTTTTATGATTTGGATTTGCCATTTATATATGTTATTCCATATTGTGTATTTCTAGGAGAAGCAGGCAAAAAGAGGCTGATTTATGTTAATTGCCCAAACTTCTTATCTCGTATTGATATTAGTTTGTTCTTGAAAAATGTCTTTTTGCTATTGACAATTTTGTTTTTTTTTTTGTTATAATAGTTCCTTTTTTTTGTTTGTTAGAGCACGATATCCAGGTGCACGGAGGCAGCTTCGCCAATGTTTTCATTCCGACAAGGCAGCGAGAGAAGATTTTCGTCAGCACTTGCATATGTTAAAGAAGGTGCTTCTTTCCAGCGCCTGTGCATGTATGTTGGGATTTTCAGATAATCCTTCTATTTACATGCTCTGGGGTATGGCTTTATTCAATATTAAACCTTTCTTTAACAGTTTGTTTTGTATTTTGCCCTGAACGCATTGGAGGCTACACTAATAAGATCATACTGGGATCATGTGCTTCTGGGATAGCATGTCATTTTCATCATGCCCTTGGACTGAATTAGACCCAGGTGATCCTTCTCTATAGCCTAGCATGAACACACTGTATCTATCGTTTTGTACTGAATTAGAGATGCACTGCTTTACTGAGTGGAAGTCAGATTAACTGAATAAAACACATTGACTTTGCAACCTGTTGACTCTGCTTTTGTTTTGTTCTTTTCACTCTTGAGTTGTTTCCCTGATTGGCATAAGATTGAAAAGTTTCCCAGACGGCTGATTGGATTTCTTAGTTACTAATGTCAACGGATTTAGATGATTACCATGCAACACTTGTTTACTAATCTCATTTCAGACAATGTCAGACAAATGTCAGAGCCACTAAGGTTGTGTGGATCTTAGGAGCTCAAGGGATCTGATATACGGTGAAGCAACTAGAAGTTGCAGGAGCGAACCTCAATTTGAGGCTGCCATATACTAATTGTAATGTATAATTGACTTCAGATATGCATGAAGTCGTAGACACCCTAAAATGTTATTAACTTTTAGAATTTTTCTGTTAGTAAACAATATTTGAGTGTGTTTACTCAATGTGCAGGAGTAAGGAGAAGTATGATACCTGATTTGTTGATTTGGTGTGTGATAAAATAGTTGTATTCTTTTTTTTTTTTACCTCTTTGCGGTGATTATATTTTCTTGATGACCAATTGAATGTTATCCGGTTAAATTAAGGATGCAATATTTGTTGATATGCAATCTGTCTCGTGTAGAATAGATGGTGCAAATGTGACATGGTGTTGCAAAGTCTGTATTGGTTATGAGGATATTGCAAATATGGCAATTAATCTCGTATAGCTTAGATGGTGCATGACCAGATTGTCGAAACAGATAACAGATAAATTGCAATCATTTGAGTTAATTGATCTCAATGAATGTTTCCCTTTAGAATTAGTTAATCTTACACATACTTTTTTCTTCTACTGTTTTCATTTGTCAAGTTTATTTGTTTCCTTTTAGACCAGATCATATAATAGTTTGCAATGGACAAGTCATGTGGTATCCACAACTGTAGAGCATAATGATGTCGCCTGTTTTGAGCATCATGACGAGAAGCACTTTCAGGATAATATTTTTATTTTTGTGTAATAAAAATACAAAATATGAGTTTTTATGCATTGAAATTTTGTTGAATCATGATTATTTCTGTATCTCTTGAAGGAAATTAAATTATTTAAAAAACATCCTAATACCAATGGCCCTGCCAGTTTTTTTTTTTTTTGAAAGTCATGATCTTGCCAGATGATATCATTATTTAGACACGTGCGTGGCTGTCACATCCCAAAAATTAGGGGCCTGAACTAGTGTAAATAAACCCTAAATAATGTTGGATTATGTTTGAATTTTATATTTGAATTTTTCTGGAATTTCAAGTTCATGCATACATGGCATTTCATGTGCACAGGAATTTGTTAGAATTTTCGTGGGAAGTATACTTAGCCAAAAATCTCGAAAAATTCACCATAGGTGAGGTTCACAGTGAAGTAATTTCTATGAAGTTTTCAGAATTTTTGGAGAACGTTTAGGTAGGTAGAAAATTCGTGAACACTTCAGCCTGTTTGAAATATTCGAAAAACAGTAGCAGACTTAACTGGGCTTAACCCAGTTAAACAAACAGTCGCCCGGCCCACTTTGGCCCACCTTGGCCCGCGCCAGCCCGCGCCGACCCATTCCTCCTTCTCCTTCCCTGTGCGCACGACGCACCGCGCCGCGCCGCGATGCGTGCCGCCGCCCCGCGTCCGCCGTCGCTCCGCCGCCACGTAGAAGTGGTTCTCGGCTCTTCCTTGCACCGCCTTGCCGCGCTCATGCCCTTACCTGCTTCCGCGCTGACTTCGCGCCAGAGACGAAGTGGAGATGATCCGCGTCGCACCGCACCGCGCGACGCCATTCGCCGCCGCGGCGCCGCCCCTCTAATCCTCCCTACTCTTCCACTGGCACAAGCCGCAGATGGATGCCACGCGTGCCACGGAGCCTCATGCAGCTTCCCGCGTGCACGCTCACAATCCGGAGCATCCTCTCCTCTTCCAATCTCCTTTCGCCACCGATGCCGCCAGTGCGCGTCAGCGCGTTCCCACGGCGAAACCGCCTCAAATCGCTATAAAAGCTTGAGCCACTTCTCTACGCCCTCTCTTTAATCCTCTACAACCTTCCTGAGCCATCCTTGGCAAGAGAAGCGGAGCGAGCAAGACGAATTTGAGATTTTCTCAAAAATCAGCCGCCATCGCCATTGCCGGAATCCGAGCTTCTCCGGTGAGCTCCACGTCGAGTTCATGCACTTTTGAAATCTCCATGAGATTATGATTCTTACCCCTTCGATCCTTTTCGTGATTCCTAGGCGGAAGGATCATTTCGTGCAGCTCTCCCCTGTTCCGCCGCCGCCGTCCGGCAAGCCTCCGCCTCCGGCCTCCCCTGCCTGTTTCGCCCGTTGGGTAAGTTTCCTTGTCACCCGTAGGTGCTGTTAGCGCTTGAAATCGACGTCGCCGTGCTAGGTTTTGTGCATCACACCGTAGCTCGCCGCCGCGCCACCTAGGTCACCGCCGCGCCGCCGCTACAGGGCGTCCCCGTCGATGAGTCGACCACCGGGTAGAAGCTCATGGACTCGCGCGTCGCATAGACCAGATATCGTCCAGGTCCCGCCGCGGAATCGCCGCCGGCGAGCACGAACTGCGCCGCCAATTACTGTGTGCACGCTCATTTGACTTAAACAAGTCTTAAGCTGACACATGGCATGTTACGATTGGCTGCTGAGTGTTTAAACGTTTTTAGCTCAAATTTGATAGAAAAATAATAGGGGAAAATTTGGGAAAAATGCTAGAAAAATTCCTTATCATTTTTAGGATCTTTTGGCGCTGCTCATCAGAAAATAATCATAGAAAGAATTTGAGAAGAAATATAGAATTGCTTTATTTCATAGAAAATCACATGTTTCTTTATGAGAATTTAATTGTTATTTGTACCCTAGAATTGCATGCGAGTCTCATAATTAAAATATGTAGATTGTAGCCCTAGCTGTTGCATGTAGAACTAGAATGGTAGTTTTATACAAGTTTTACCTTGAATGTTGAATTAATTAACCTAAGCAAATAAGTATCTTAGTTATGCATAAGCATATAGCTTTCTTCATATTATATAAACTTACTTCTGATTACATTAGGTAAAATAAACTATAGGCCCACACCTCTAATTTGTATGACTAAGGAATTAAATATAAATTAACTAGGAAGAATTTTCATTTAGGAAAATATTGATGAATAAATATTTAACTAGCTGCACACATGCTTTTGATGAAATAGGAAGTTAGGGATAGTTTAGGTATTTACATAATAGCTATGCATGTAGTTGTCATAGCTAAAATATATATAGATTGCATCTTAAATATCACATGCAGTTACTAACATAGTAATATTGTCCTAGTGTTATTTTAAATGCTAAATTAATTAACCCAAGTAGATTAAATCTATGTATGTGCATATAGATTTATTTACATCTTAGGCTTTCACTCTTTGATTACAATTAAATCAAGCAATAGCTATGCCTCTTATGCTCATGAATAAGCGTTATACATTATAGGCATGCATAAGTATATAAGAATATTTATAAGAAATACATATTCTAACTTATAGGAATGCTTCTCTATGTATATATGCAGTAAGAACATATAGTCTCACTTTACATGTAAATTACTTTAGGAATAATGGCTATGTAAATCTTATTTATTTGCATATGTCGTCCTAAACAACCCAGGTTCTTTAATAGAAATAATTTAGCATTTATATAATAGATATGCACGCAATCACCATCAATAAAACATATGCATCTCACCATGTTCCCTTTAGGAATTTAATAAATAAATATTTACCCATACCATCATGTTAACCTTGCCTTAATTAATTTAAACAACACACATGCATGCTTTCTTTTAAGAGAAAATAGATCATAAATAATTTGTCTAGGTGAATATGGCCTATATAAGGCCAGAAAGTTATCTTATGACAAATGGTCACGGAAAAGTAAATGGAACCACGTAAACCTAGGTTGACCTCTTTTCCAGTTATTTACCGATAGAACTCGATAACGTGCAGTCCGTTCGTACGAACTTCGAATACATATTTATTCTCATGAAACACTCCATGATCATGCTCTTTGGTTTTTATTCGAAATATTTGTATTTATTATTGTAGATTTTGTTGGATCTTCTTGGATGACTTATTTGGATCTCTCGGAGTTTATCGGTCACGAATGATGCACACGTGAGTGAATCGTCGAAGGATTACATCACGGGAAGATCGACACTTGAAGATCGTCGTATAAATTATGTATATAAAGGTGCGAGGCAAGCACACCCCTTTGATCATTTTGAGCCTATGATTGCAAATGCATTTAAGTGCTTAATTTGTAGGATTAATTTGTGCATAATTTATATCACTAAAAATGATCACTTTGGGAAATGGTAGATATTACCTAAGGATTCTACCCCTTTGTTGGACCATATCATAATCCCTTGTAACCATAAGATGGGCTATCATAATGGTCATACGCTCTAAGCTTTATGGTATAATTAATTGCTAATTAAAGCTTTGCTAAAATGAATAACTATATTTTGTATAAATGTAAGTACATGTATAATCATTAAATTTACGGATTATATTGATGGGAAATTATTGTTGATGATATATGATGATAATTTAGATGTTGACGGGTTTTTGATGTGGTAATATTAAATGGATTAATGATTGATTGATAATGATGATTTTGGAGACCCGTCGCATCGCATAAGGACCGGTACATTTGAAACTTGATTTAAGGAAACATCGTGCGACCATGGATGCTGGTATGGGACGGCCATGGCTAAGTAGTTAGTTGAATGTTGCCTTGCCTTCTAGAAGTAGGGAATGTATGGATAATTTACCCGTTCTGGTGGTTATTCAGAGGGACCTCCATCACTACGGTTTTGGGCTCAAGGTTTACCAATACAATGAATTGTACCCTTTTCCTGCCTAACTATCCATATTCGAAGGAGGGGATAAATTGTACCTCTGGGATGTTAGTGGTCAGGTTCAGAGGGACTTTTGACAATTTAGGGAAGGCAAGGTTAACAAACGGCTAATGAAAACGTCATGCGTGATACCGATGTGCACACTTCGTGAGTGCACGGTGCCTGCAACACCACAGACGGTCACTCACTGTCCATGGGTACAGCGTACAAACTCTGCAGAGTAATTAATCCATTCGAATGGCCGTGCTTGCGGTCTCAAGCTCCTTAATGATAGAACTTTGTTTAGAGAATGGTTGGGGATTAAAATGGATCATGATTATTATGGTTATTAATATATGAATGGCTTAGATGATGATTGATATAGGAACTTGACATGGAAGTCAAGTATATCACTTTATTCATATGATATTTTACTTGTGCTTACATTTATGCAATTTATATTCAAGCAATTTAATCTAGTAATTATTTCATTAATCAAGTTTAGATTGCCATTTGCTCATTTATGCAAATTTACCCATATTATACCTTCCTTTATTTGGCCTTGCATATAATTATAGTTTTGCTATTATTCATCCGCATTGCTTGCCTCCGATAACTTGGTTTCAGAGATGACGAGAATTCGGTGAGGAACGATGCCGTTCTTTCTAGGAGTTCAACTTCCAGTCAATTGCCTGTGGGATGAACACGGGGCACACGCTGGAGATTTGAATTCGTTTGTGTTTATTTCTTAAGGTATTTCGTCGGCCGTTGAGCCAATATTTTGTAAATTTTAAATAAACTTGATAGTTAAATTTTGATATGGCTATGGTTCCACTGTAATTACTGTGTGTACTTGTCATTGATCCTGGGGCAAGTACGATAACACGGAGTTTCGGGTGTTTTATTAACCCGGGACGTTGCAGTTGGTATCAGAGCTATATTGACTGCAGGTTGACCCTAGATAGACCGGTCGTTAATTTAGATTAGTGATTTGAAGCTATATTTTCAAAAATATTGATTATATTTGAGAAAAATATAAGATTTTGCTCTATCTTTTCTAAATCTTAGTTTCTTCTCTTACCTATATTCTTATTTGATTTTGAGAAATTATTTATCCCCTCTCATCTCTTTCTTAGCTAAGGAGAAAAGATGAAAGAGAAGAAGAATATTGTTCTCTTTTCCTCAACCTTGATTTTAAATATTCTTTCTTGTATCTCATCTTGACATTGATTCTATTTTCTTCCTAATCTTATTTCTTCTATATCTATCATGAGACAAGGAAGAAGATGTAGTGAGAATGCAATGGTAAATACTAGGATCTCTTCTCTTATTCTTCTCAAAATTTCTTAGGAGGTATAGATATATAGGTGGTAGAAAGAAAATATTAAGATAGGTTATATGGCAATTTAAAAGTGCTATGCCGTAAAGACCTATGAATATAATCAATAACAAGAAAAGTTGTTTTCAAAAATCTCGGAGGTTCCATTTGCATTTGATTTACTCGTTCTTTTGATTTGGTGTTCATATGTGATTTTGGAGTTTTCTTTTCTAAGCATAAAATACATGATAAATAAATAGTTTAAATTTTGCTAACCTTCCTTTAGGACAACATCCTACTAATTTTGACTATAACATATGTTAACTCTAACATCGAGATGTTGCTAATCATATATATCCTAATCCATACTTAGTAACCCCCCGATTGCATATGTTTGACTAACAAAGTTATCAAACTTTCTTCTTTAATCATTTCTATGCATGACATACACCATGACAAAATCATGCTATCTCCCTTGATAACCCAATGTCATTATCATTTTGTTGAACCTATGTCGTATTTTTTTTAAAATCCCTTTTGGCATTGATCCTACATGTCCAATAATATCCTTGATAAATATACTAGTATTCTATCTATGTTGTTATTCTCCTTTGTGGATTACTTTAATTTCAAAAGGATACCACATTTTCACATATTTATTCCTTTTGTATTCTCAGTATGCCTTGCCTCTTTGATTCATGTAGAGTTAGTTTAACATATATGGAAAAAAAAATGCACATTTATCGTATCATATTTCTTCTTTCGAAAATATTTTATTTATCTCTTTTCATTTTATACGAGATCATTAAAAACTTGATTTCCATTATTTTTGATTCTAGATGGAAATATTCCTAATACCATTTGTACCTTGCATCACGTTTTGTGTAGCGTGATTATTTATTCAATCAACCCCCTTCGAAATTGACTATTATGAGAATTTTCATAAATTCCCTTGCCAAAACCCGTTCCACTTTTCCTTCATAAACCAATAATTATATTCCACTATTTGAAAGAAGGATAGAATTAATTTCTATAACCATGATATCTCTGTTTTCCAACTCCCCGATTTTCATCATGGTTGTTCTTTTGCACCTCTTCGCCGTATGAAAACTCCTATGAATCGTCTTGTGTTTCCGAGTCAACAAATTCTTCTTTCACTCATAAAATATTTGTGCATTCCAACCATATTGAAACTTGAATATCCTTCACTTCCATATAAAATGACGATGGTTCAAAATTTTTCTTACAAAGTATCCTAGTTACATAGCATAAAATCTTCTATTTGATCAATACTTTATTAAAGCCTTTTTGCGGGAACGTTAAAATATTTGCCAAATTATTCTTAATAATCTATTCTTCTATTCAGAAACTCATAATAATATCCATGATCATATTGTTTTGCACCCATGAAAGCTTCGACGATGATCGATACATCTTTCCACCTGAACCGTTTTAACTTCGCTCTTTTATTTATTATCTATGGTCTTTAATCCATGAGAAAAATCTCAAAGTTCTAATTTATATCTATTCAAATAACTATTGATTTTCTAGTAGCAATTTGCTCAGATATAAAATCATGCTTACTTTATGATCTTGGTTTTGCCAGCCAATGATCATTTGTGAAGTAGGTCTTACATTGCTACCCTAAGTCTTCTTGATTTATTTTGAATCAACATGTCCTATTGCCAACTTTTATCCAAAAAAAAAAAAAAAAATTTAAAAATTGTTCTGACCATCTTCATATCTTACCTTGTGAGAATATCATATCTTTTCTATCTTGTTCACCGTTTAGTAAAAATTGTAGGTATGACCATCTTCGAATACCTTCCTAAAGCATTTCAATGTTGTCTTTATATGCCTAATTGTTTTGTCTAACTATTTTACCTTGTAATACTATTCCTTTATTTTATTGACTCGATGTCCATTGATTTGATACCCATTGATACCCTTGAATTGAGAACAATATTTTCCTTGAATTGTTCAACCAAGAGATCACTTGATCCATGTTAATGTGATCTCTAGAATTCACCTTGAATTTTTATATGCTCCAATGAAAACCCTAACCTCCATGATCCACGAAACATAGAAGTCTATTGTTCTATGTTAACCTGATTTTAGAAATTTCTTTGATCTTGTATATTCTAAGGTAATCATCTTGAAAACTTTGGAATAATTCCTTATACTATTCATGAATAAACCTTGTTGTCATGAATTGTTTTTCATCCTTACTTGAATGTCAAGTCATTTTATCATTTATGACCATTTCGCGGATCATACTTTAATAATTATTGTATCACATTGTTACACATGCCCATATTGTCATATGTCGCATTGATCATATATTTAGAATCCCTTATTATTTTGTTAAATCCATATTGACTTGCTCTAAAAATTTGTTCTGATCTTGTCCTAAAGAACTTACCTCGTAAACTTTAGAGTAAGTTCCTAAACCATCCTTGATGTTCCCATTAGGTAATTTTGGTTGTAAGGATTGGTTGCCATTCTTCTCGGATGACAAGTGTTGTGCTCATATACCCTTCAATGACCAACGTGCCATTCGAGTCATTTAAAAACCAATCCTATTGATTTTACTTTATCTTTGTAAACTCATCCGTTTTCCCGAGATTGAATTCCATTGAAACACTAGCCTACTGATTTTGACTTCCATTCTTTGGTAGGTCGAAATTCATAAAAACATTCTTATGATTTGAAAACCTCATGTTTCCTTGAACATAAGAAATTTTTCCCTTATTGGGACTCGTGGCATTCAAAACTGTTCCATAACCAATCATATTGGTTTTATTTCACCATTATAAATTCATTTGCTTACATGATTCTAAGACTCCATTGGATTACTAGCCTACCACTCTTGGCTCCATCCTTCAATAGATTATTTCATCAAAACTTTCTTGTGATTTTGAAAATATCATAGTATCTTTAGTATAAGCATCCACTTAAATAGTTCTTTTACTCCTGAACCTATTTCTAGAAGCCTTTATGCATTGTGTAAAATAAAATAAAATATTCTTCTTTGATCATATAGGTGCTTGCTAACTTTCGATAAAAGTTAAATGTAATGCTAACACTTATGGTGAGATAACACAAATGACGAGGAACATTAATATAATTTAAAATTTTCCTTTAACATCACTTTAAAAGATGAGGCTTTTCCTCGAGATAAAGGAAAAAGGGAACTCATGAAGATACTTCAAAGACGAGAAAATATTAGCTACATCAAGGAAGAAGCATAAGGGATGCGAGAAGAGGATTCATTACTACGAGGTCGCGAAGACGGAAGGATTTACTCTATGCTAACCCACGTGATGAGATGACATACTTGACCATGGCAACGCAAGAGAGATTGATGTTAACTTCTATACACCTTAGAAGATGAAGCTTCATACCGAAGTTTGAAAAGGAAGGAAGTTTACAAAGAAATATTTCAAGTACAAGAAACTAACAATATCAAGAAAGAACAAGTGGACTACATGGATAGCGCTCGTCGCCCTCGGGCCTTGAAGATGAAGGAACTAACTTTATATGTTGTGCATTGCATTTCAAGTGTTTTATGAATGATAGGTTAAAATTTATTTAAGGGAGGGGTAGGACGTAAGATATATCTAACTCTACTCATATTTTGATCATTCGAGTACTAACCTCTTTTATGAGCCGAAGAAAAATTTTTGCAATTTTTACTAACAAATGTTAACAAAACCCCGAAGATTTCTTTTAAAGGATTCCTCTTCCTCAAGATACCAATGTTCATCAAGCATGAAGGACATATACACTACATCGGAGAACAACCTCAAGAAATCTACCATATCGAAGAATACATGAAGATTGTTCCCTACGTGTGGCATGCCGAAGACGAAGAACTAATAATGTTATGACAGTTAATTTCAAAATCATCCTCCACTAACTACAACGGAATAGGGATACGACATATGAAGAATTTTCAAGAAAGTGACCATGACAAAGAGGGAAGCAAAACAAGAGCGTGAATATCATCCTCACATATGGCGTATCGAAGATCGAAGAACATTTCGACACCTTGGAACTAACCTTCGTAAACATCCACACTAACACTTCGCGGAATCTCGAGGACGAGATTCTTTTTAAGGGGGGTGGAACTGTCACATCCCAAAAATTAGGGGCCTGAACTAGTGTAAATAAACCCTAAATAATGTTGGATTATGTTTGAATTTTATATTTGAATTTTTCTGGAATTTCAAGTTCATGCATACATGACATTTCATGTGCACAGGAATTTGTTAAATTTTCGTGGAAAATATACTTAGCCAAAAATCTCGAAAAATTCACCATAGGTGAGGTTCACAGTGAAGTAATTTCTATGAAGTTTTCAGAATTTTTGGAGAACGTTTAGGTAGGTAGAAAATTCGTGAACACTTCAGCCTGTTTGAAATATTCGAAAAACAGTAGCAGACTTAAATGGGCTTAACCCAGTTAAACAAACAGTCGCCCGGCCTACTTTGGCCCACCTTGGCCCACGCCAGCCCGCGCCGACCCATTCCTCCTTCTCCTCCCCTGTGCGCACGACGCGCCGCGCCGCGCCGCGATGCGTGCCGCCGCCCCGCGTCCGCCGTCGCTCCGCCGCCACGTAGAAGTGGTTCTCGGCTCTTCCTTGCACCGCCTTGCCGCGCTCATGCCCTTACCTGCTTCCGCGCTGACTTCGCGCCAGAGACGAAGTGGAGATGATCCGCGTCGCACCGCACCGCGCGACGCCATTCGCCGCCGCGGCGCCGCCCCTCTAATCCTCCCTACTCTTCCACTGGCACAAGCCGCAGATGGATGCCACGCGTGCCACGGAGCCTCATGCAGCTTCCCGCGTGCACGCTCACAATCCGGAGCATCCTCTCCTCTTCCAATCTCCTTTCGCCACCGATGCCGCCAGTGCGCGTCAGCGCGTTCCCACGGCGAAACCGCCTCAAATCGCTATAAAAGCTTGAGCCACTTCTCTACGCCCTCTCTTTAATCCTCTACAACCTTCCTGAGCCATCCTTGGCAAGAGAAGCGGAGCGAGCAAGACGAATTTGAGATTTTCTCAAAAATCAGCCGCCATCGCCATTGCCGGAATCCGAGCTTCTCCGGTGAGCTCCACGTCGAGTTCATGCACTTTTGAAATCTCCATGAGATTATGATTCTTACCCTTCGATCCTTTTCGTGATTCCTAGGCGGAAGGATCATTTCGTGCAGCTCTCCCCTGTTCCGCCGCCGCCGTCCGGCAAGCCTCCGCCTCCGGCCTCCCCTGCCTGCTTCGCCCGTTGGTAAGTTTCCTTGTCACCCGTAGGTGCTGTTAGCGCTTGAAATCGACGTCGCCGTGCTAGGTTTTGTGCATCACACCGTAGCTCGCCGCCGCGCCACCTAGGTCACCGCCGCGCCGCCGCTACAGGGCGTCCCCGTCGATGAGTCGACCACCGGGTAGAAGCTCATGGACTCGCGCGTCGCATAGACCAGATATCGTCCAGGTCCCGCCGCGGAATCGCCGCCGGCGAGCACGAACTGCGCCGCCAATTACTGTGTGCACGCTCATTTGACTTAAACAAGTCTTAAGTTGACACATGGCATGTTACGATTGGCTGCTGAGTGTTTAAACGTTTTTAGCTCAAATTTGATAGAAAAAATAATAGGGGAAAATTTGGGAAAAATGCTAGAAAAATTCCTTATCATTTTTAGGATCTTTTGGCGCTGCTCATCAGAAAATAATCATAGAAAGAATTTGAGAAGAAAATAGAATTGGCTTTATTTCATAGAAAATCACATGTTTCTTTATGAGAATTTAATTGTTATTTGTACCCTAGAATTGCATGCGAGTCTCATAATTAAAATATGTAGATTGTAGCCCTAGCTGTTGCATGTAGAACTAGAATGGTAGTTTTATACAAGTTTTACCTTGAATGTTGAATTAATTAACCTAAGCAAATAAGTATCTTAGTTATGCATAAGCATATAGCTTTCTTCATATTATATAAACTTACTTCTGATTACATTAGGTAAAATAAACTATAGGCCCACACCTCTAATTTGTATGACTAAGGAATTAAATATAAATTAACTAGGAAGAATTTTCATTTAGGAAAATATTGATGAATAAATATTTAACTAGCTGCACACATGCTTTTGATGAAATAGGAAGTTAGGGATAGTTTAGGTATTTACATAATAGCTATGCATGTAGTTGTCATAGCTAAAATATAGATTGCATCTTAAATATCACATGCAGTTACTAACATAGTAATATTGTCCTAGTGTTATTTTAAATGCTAAATTAATTAACCCAAGTAGATTAAATCTATGTATGTGCATATAGATTTATTTACATCTTAGGCTTTCACTCTTTGATTACAGTTAAATCAAGCAATGGCCATGCATCTTATGCTCATGAATAAGCGCTATACATTATAGGCATGCATAAGTATATAAGAATATTTATAAGAAATACATATTCTAACTTATAGGAATGCTTCTCTATGTATATATGCAGTAAGAACATATAGTCTCACTTTACATGTAAATTACTTTAGGAATAATGGCTATGTAAATCTTATTTATTTGCATATGTCGTCCTAAACAACCCAGGTTCTTTAATAGAAATAATTTAGCATTTATATAATAGATATGCACGCAATCACCATCAATAAACATATGCATCTCACCATGTTCCCTTTAGGAATTTAATAAATAAATATTTACCCATACCATCATGTTAACCTTGCCTTAATTAATTTAAACAACACATGCATGCTTTAAGAGAAAATAGATCATAAATAATTTGTCTAGGTGAATATGGCCTATATAAGGCCAGAAAGTTATCTTATGACAAATGGTCACGGAAAAGTAAATGGAACCACGTAAACCTAGGTTGACCTCTTTTCCAGTTATTTACCGATAGAACTCGATAACGTGCAGTCCGTTCGTACGAACTTCGAATACATATTTATTCTCATGAAACACTCCATGATCATGCTCTTTGGTTTTTATTCGAAATATTTGTATTTATTATTGTAGATTTTGTTGGATCTTCTTGGATGACTTTATTTGGATCTCTCGGAGTTTATCGGTCACGAATGATGCACACGTGAGTGAATCGTCGAAGGATTACATCGCGGGAAGATCGACACTTGAAGATCGTCGTATAAATTATGTATATAAAGGTGCGAGGCAAGCACACCCCTTTGATCATTTTGAGCCTATGATTGCAAATGCATTTAAGTGCTTAATTTGTAGGATTAATTTGTGCATAATTTATATCACTAAAAATGATCACTTTGGGAAATGGTAGATATTACCTAGGATTCTACCCCTTTGTTGGACCATATCATAATCCCTTGTAACCATAAGATGGGCTATCATAATGGTCATACGCTCTAAGCTTTATGGTATAATTAATTGCTAATTAAAGCTTTGCTAAAATGAATAACTATATTTTGTATAAATGTAAGTACATGTATAATCATTAAATTTACGGATTATATTGATGGGAAATTATTGTTGATGATATGATGATAATTTAGATGTTGACGGGTTTTGATGTGGTAATATTAAATGGATTAATGATTGATTGATAATGATGATTTTGGAGACCCGTCGCATCGCATAAGGACCGGTACATTTGAAACTTGATTTAAGGAAACATCGTGCGACCATGGATGCTGGGTATGGGACGGCCATGGCTAAGTAGTTAGTTGAATGTTGCCTGCCTTCTAGAAGTAGGGAATGTATGGATAATTTACCCGTTCTGGTGGTTATTCAGAGGGACCTCCATCACTACGGTTTTGGGCTCAAGGTTTACCAATACAATGAATGTACCCTTTCCTGCCTAACTATCCATGTTCGAAGGAGGGGATAATTGTACCTCTGGGATGTTAGTGGTCAGGTTCAGAGGGACTTTTGACAATTTAGGGAAGGCAAGGTTAACAAACGGCTAATGAAAACGTCATGCGTGATACCGATGTGCACACTCGTGAGTGCACGGTGCCTGCAACACCACAGACGGTCACTCACTGTCCATGGGTTACAGCGTACAAACTCTGCAGAGTAATAATCCATTCGAATGGCCGTGCTTGCGGTCTCAAGCTCCTTAATGATAGAACTTTGTTTAGAGAATGGTTGGGATTAAAATGGATCATGATTATTATGGTTATTAATATATGAATGGCTTAGATGATGATTGATATAGGAACTTGACATGGAAGTCAAGTATATCACTTTATTCATATGATATTTTACTTGTGCTTACATTTATGCAATTTATATTCAAGCAATTTAATTTAGTAATTATTTCATTAATCAAGTTTAGATTGCCATTTGCTCATTTATGCAAATTTACCCATATTATACCTTCCTTTATTTGGCCTTGCATATAATTATAGTTTTGCTATTATTCATCCGCATTGCTTGCCTCCGATAACTTGGTTTCAGAGATGACGAAAATTCGGTGAGGAACGATGCCGTTCTTCTAGGAGTTCAACTTCCAGTCAATTGCCTGTGGGATGAACACGGGGCACACGCTGGAGATTTGAATTCGTTTGTGTTTATTTCTTAAGGTATTTCGTCGGCCGTTGAGCCAATATTTTGTAAATTTTAAATAAACTTGATAGTTAAATTTTGATATGGCTATGGTTCCACTGTAATTACTGTGTGTACTTGTCATTGATCCTGGGGCAAATACGATAACACGGAGTTTCGGGTGTTTTATTAACCCGGGACGTTGCAGTGGCGCACGTGCATCCTTGCTAGTCAGAAGAAGAAGTACCAGACTCACTATAATATAAAGGCCATATCTCCTGTTTGTCCCAACCAACAACTCAGGGTGTCTATCTTTAACTTTGTTGGTCGATTAATATGGCAACCCATAAGCAAGTGATGTTTTCCATGGTTCTTGTATTGCTCGCCCTTGCATCAGGTACTTCTCTCTCTCTCTCTCTCTCTCTCTCTCTCTCTCGATTAAGGATCATTAAGAAGTGTTTCGGCGCATTAGGGGGGCCAGGTCCCTCTGTCGACGCTTTTGCCATTGTAGAATCAAATTATGTCTTATTTGCCCTCAAAATGATTCTTAGGTCTCGAAGCTGGTGGTGGGAACATTCCAGATCCAGATTGTTGGACCCCTGCAAAACATCAGATGTCTTGCTTTCCATGGTGGAAGAAGAGAGACATATGCAAAAATGAGTGCATCCAAGAAAAGTATGACAATGGTGATTGTATGATTGATTATCCTTACACCCTTCGTTGCTTGTGTCATATACCAAACTGTAAGAAGTGACAATCATATATGTATTTGCCAAAAAACATGTATAAATAAAGAGGAATATATAATCTTTGTATTGAATAATCCATGGACATTTGAGAAAGGAATAGCATACTGACCATTATGAGAATTTTTCATATATACTTTTTTTTTGAATTGTACATATATACTTTCATGAACTACAAGGGTGACAGGGGACGTCTCATGAAAAGGCTAAATAAGAATATTCTAAATGACATAGGACAATCACCCTCGTAAATGCTCTCTCAGTTTTCCTTTGTAAACAAACATCACTGACCAGAATCTCTACTATATATACTTATTAAGGGCTTGTTTATTTCCCACGCAGTCTGGGTGGGAAATAAACAAGGCCTAAATGTCTTAAGCATCGTACACCCCTCCCTACCATGATCTTCATCTTGTTTTCGTTGTCTTGTTGTATGCGTGTCTTGCGTGTGGCCACCTCCGCCTCTGTTTGTCATCAGAAGGTCTTCTCCTTCATGAAATGTCGCGGGGGCGGCTGCCCCCTGCAGGTCGAGTTTTTATGATGCACCACGACCTTTGCTTCGTTGATCATGCTGATGTTGACACATGTTTACTTGACGAAGCGCTCAAACATTGTTATCAGAACGTTTTCCCATTGCAGCAGAACATCAAATCCTCGGTATTTTTCAGTCTCAGACATGCATGCTACGTACTTGAGTTGTTTCGCCGCATCAGAAATGGGCATTGAGCAAGCTGTGCAGTTTGTCAAAGACCCGGTACGCACCGCACAAGACACAAGATCATGAGAGTATTTCGTTGCACGCGACGTGTGCATGCGCCAGGGCCTGCAGGGAGGAACAACATGCACAAGTGTTAAACAATCAAACAGAGTGCAACGTAAAACAAGCTTCAAATAAAAATTTACGATAAACATGTATAGGACTGCTGAACCTGGCAAAAAAACCAGAAAAAAAAATAAAAGATAGCCCAGCGCATGTGTCATGCGCTTGCAAGCTCAGATTGAGGTGGCCACAGGACATGGTAAACTGATCATGTTTTGGGCTGCTATGTGCGCATGCCGCGCACCAGGCCACCAGCACACGAGTCACCTCGTGCTCTGGGTGTGCCGTCATTTGGCACGCCCTCAGCGAGCAACCGAAACCATTTGAGCGTGTCACCTTCCATTCGCCTCCCCGGTGTGGGACTAAAAACGCGAACCGTTTCCGACGGCTGACCATTCGTCTCGTGAGCTTGATTACCTGATCCATCCACGTTAATTAGTTTTTTTTAGATCAAGCCACGTTAATTAGTTGGCGCGAGGGGGCGTGCGTGGGCTGCAATTTTACGCGGGCAGGCTGCTCTGCCGTTTGGACTGAAAGACAAGAAGACAGTTAGCCCCCGGCCCATACGTGTGATGTAAACAGAATGCGGTTCACGTGCACACGCATGCACGCTAAACTGACCGATAAGTCTGTCGCGCGTACAGACGCGCTAAGACTTAGAGCGCGCGACCCTCTCTGGCCCACGGCCCCTCCCACGCGCGGACTTGTTTTTTTGCGCCTAGCATTTTGTCTGGTAGCAGGCCTACGGCCCGGTGAGAAGAACTCGCTCGCGCATTAATTACTTGATCTAAAATTTTAAAATGATGTAACTTCTTCGTATGATCTTCGTTTTTGGTTTCGTTTTCACCGTTATGTTCTATAGGACGAGACGAATAAAACTAGATCTCACTTACTTATGTTTAGTAAAAATTTACATAAAGTAATAACTTATGTTTTACATTAGTAGCATCTTTCGTAGCTAAGATTTTACAGATAATATGTAGTAATTTAAGTCATCTGACTTGTAGTAACTTATGTGAATATGTGATAGTATATTTTTAAATTGTCACACATATACATATTACTTTATATCAAATATTAAACCAAAAAATTAAACTATTCTAATAACTCTCACACACTGGTGTTATTAGTAAATCCATTTAGATATGGTTTGAATAAATTATATTTGAGTAACAATTCATGTAATATGTATAATAAAAACACATGTAGGGTAAAATTTTATTGATATTGTAACAATTTCGGTATATATACTGTAATAACTTATTGAGAAATAGTTGTAGCAAATACGAATTACTATGATTTGGAAACTTAAAAATATATCTAAACCCATAAAGAACCAGTTGGGAGAAATACACTTTTAACCCTGCCAGAATCTACCCTACCTGTATATCAACCATTGATCAAAATCAATCTCAATTAATCTACCGTCCGATCTTGCCAAAACTCACCCCACACCAGCTGTGATGGGACAACGGGGACGTTACATCGTCATCGAACGTGCAAAAAACCTGACATCTTAATTACTTTTTTCACCCGACGATCATCTCTACCCGCCCGCACATTCCCGCCCATGATTTACGCCTTTCTTCCGTTCCCTTCCGATTTCCTTCCATCGAGCCTGCCGCGAGGCCCGCGATCCCTCGCAGATCTCGATTCGCGAAAACGTCGCCGCCACGCCCTTTCTTATAGTCGACCAAGCACCAGCGAGGAGAGCCACCGTTCGAGCACCCCGAGATGTCATCTCCGCGTGTACGCCAGGCCGCGATGGATGCTGGCGTCCTCCTTCGGCACGCTCACGAGCTCAAGGAGGAGGGCAACCGACTCTTCCAGTCGCGAGACTACTCGGCGGTGCTGCGGCAATACGCGCTCGCGCTCCGCCGGCGAGCAGCGTCGTCTTCCACAACAACCGCGCCATCTGCCTCCTCCAGCTCCGCCCCGTCGACCATGAGGCCGTCGCCCAGGAGTGCTTCCTCGCTCTCCTCGCCCTCCACGCACCCGCCCGCCGCCACCGAAATCCTAGCGCCGCCACCGGCCGCCTCCCCTCCTTCCCCCGCTTCTGTCCCCGGCGATCTGTGCCGACAAATGGAGCAGGGGATGTGGCCATGACCCGCCATTGATGGAGGCCGGCACTCCAAGGTACACTCTCCAATCCCTGATTCTCTTAGATTTCTCCGATCCCTGATTCGTCTTCAGTCTGATCCTTTTTTTTTTTTTTTTTTTTTTTTTGCTGCATGATGTGGTCACGAAACAGGGCAGCAGACTGCAGACTGGATCAGGCTGGTCGTAACATACAGAAATAGGGGAGAATGGTGAGCTACTTGATGAATTAAAATCAAGCTTTTACATATTATTATGTCTGATAAGGTGAGCATTTTTCTTCTCACCAAATTATTGGATCTGAAGTCCATGCTCTTTCTTCTCCAAACTGTAAAGGCATGATTTTCTGGTATTGATTTGTGCATCAACTGTCCTAACCTGATAGTTATCTAATACTGGTCACGCTGCAAAGTCCTTCGATTTTTCCATGCATGGCATGTTCTTTCTCTTCTGTATAAGATATATGTTTGCTTTGATATCTCACAAATTGTACACCCTGCCTACCTTTAATATGAACTAATTATCAGGGCAAATTAATTGATCACCCAGGAGAGACAGGCCATTTTGATCTACCATATTTGATTTACAAAACAAAAATGATTCAAACAAGGATTCATCGATGCAATATTGTTTTTTTCTATTTTTTGATCTATCAAGATTTCGGACAACGAGCTGGTTTGGAGGTATATATGCATTGGTGCAGTGTGCGACGTGAGATATAACCTTTCATCTTCTTCGCAAGCAATACTTTTACATTCATTTTTTCCATGGTTCTGTACTTCTGTTCTTTAATTGACATATTCGCTATGCATCAACTGTATTTTGATAGCTCTAAGTGCCAGGTCTTCCTTTGTTCTGCGTAGTACATTGTATCAGATTAATTGTTAATACTTGCAGAATAACTTTGGATGTTTGTAACTACCTTCAAATTGTATTTGAATTGAAGATTTGGGCATCGTGATCTTACAGATCTTACATGTACAATGTTTATTCACAGGTCATCATTTCTTATCCTTATGGAATACCATTTTATTGGCAGGTCTGATTCATATCCTCATGGACTACAGTTTTATTTCTTTGGTTTTAGACGTGTCTTGTGATTTCTGTTCCCATTCTCTTGACATATTCTGAATTACTGAAGATTCGTTTTAATTGGAAATCCTTATTTAATTTACGTTTCAAAGGTTTTCAAGCATTTGTTGCACAAGAGAATATCTTACTGATGTTGGATGATCATAATTCAGCTTTTAAGTAATACCTAAGGAGATAATATCTATGTGTAATTAGCTTGTTTGATACTTCAGAAGTATTTCTTCTCTGGGCAAAAGTTACACGGAATTACCCTTGCTTTAGTTTATTATAATGTGATAGAAAATAGAGGTGGGTGTATAAAATATTATGTTATTCCATATAAAATATTTCTTCTCTTTTATGATTTGGATTTGCCATTTATATATGTTATTCCATATTGTGTATTTCTAGGAGAAGCAGGCAAAAGAGGCTGATTTATGTTAATTGCCCAAACTTCTTATCTCGTATTGATATTAGTTTGTTCTTGAAAAATGTCTTTTTGCTATTGACAATTTTGTTTTTTTTTTTTTGTTATAATAGTTCCTTTTTTTTTGTTTGTTAGAGCACGATATCCAGGTGCACGGAGGCAGCTTCGCCAATGTTTTCATTCCGACAAGGCAGCGAGAGAAGATTTTCGTCAGCACTTGCATATGTTAAAGAAGGTGCTTCTTTCCAGCGCCTGTGCATGTATGTTGGGATTTTCAGATAATCCTTCTATTTACATGCTTGGGGTATGGCTTTATTCAATATTAAACCTTTCTTTAACAGTTTGTTTTGTATTTTGCCCTGAACGCATTGGAGGCTACACTAATAAGATCATACTGGGATCATGTGCTTCTGGGATAGCATGTCATTTTCATCATGCCCTTGGACTGAATTAGACCCAGGTGATCCTTCTCTATAGCCTAGCATGAACACACTGTATCTATCGTTTTGTACTGAATTAGAGATGCACTGCTTTACTGAGTGGAAGTCAGATTAACTGAATAAAACACATTGACTTTGCAACCTGTTGACTCTGCTTTGTTTTGTTCTTTTCACTCTTGAGTTGTTTCCCTGATTGGCATAAGATTGAAAAGTTTCCCAGACGGCTGATTGGATTTCTTAGTTACTAATGTCAACGGATTTAGATGATTACCATGCAATATTAAACCTTTCTTTAACAGTTTGTTTTGTATTTTGCCCTGAACGCATTGGAGGCTACACTAATAAGATCATACTGGGATCATGTGCTTCTGGGATAGCATGTCATTTTCATCATGCCCTTGGACTGAATTAGACCCAGGTGATCCTTCTCTATAGCCTAGCATGAACACACTGTATCTATCGTTTTGTACTGAATTAGAGATGCACTGCTTTACTGAGTGGAAGTCAGATAACTGAATAAAACACATTGACTTTGCAACCTGTTGACTCTGCTTTTGTTTTGTTCTTTTCACTCTTGAGTTGTTTCCCTGATTGGCATAAGATTGAAAAGTTTCCCAGACGGCTGATTGGATTTCTTAGTTACTAATGTCAACGGATTTAGATGATTACCATGCAACACTTGTTTACTAATCTCATTTCAGACAATGTCAGACAAATGTCAGAGCCACTAAGGTTGTGTGGATCTTAGGAGCTCAAGGGATCTGATATACGGTGAAGCAACTAGAAGTTGCAGGAGCGAACCTCAATTTGAGGCTGCCATATACTAATTGTAATGTATAATTGACTTCAGATATGCATGAAGTCGTAGACACCCTAAAATGTTATTAACTTTTAGAATTTTTCTGTTAGTAAACAATATTTGAGTGTGTTTACTCAATGTGCAGGAGTAAGGAGAAGTATGATACCTGATTTGTTGATTTGGTGTGTGATAAAATAGTTGTATTCTTTTTTTTTTTTACCTCTTTGCGGTTGATTATATTTTCTTGATGACCAATTGAATGTTATCCGGTTAAATTAAGGATGCAATATTTGTTGATATGCAATCTGTCTCGTGTAGAATAGATGGTGCAAATGTGACATGGTGTTGCAAAGTCTGTATTGGTTATGAGGATATTGCAAATATGGCAATTAATCTCGTATAGCTTAGATGGTGCATGACCAGATTGTCGAAACAGATAACAGATAAATTGCAATCATTTGAGTTAATTGATCTCAATGAATGTTTCCCTTTAGAATTAGTTAATCTTACACATACTTTTTTCTTCTACTGTTTTCATTTGTCAAGTTTATTTGTTTCCTTTTAGACCAGATCATATAATAGTTTGCAATGGACAAGTCATGTGGTATCCACAACTGTAGAGCATAATGATGTCGCCTGTTTTGAGCATCATGACGAGAAGCACTTTCAGGATAATATTTTATTTTTGTGTAATAAAAATACAAAATATGAGTTTTTATGCATTGAAATTTTGTTGAATCATGATTATTTCTGTATCTCTTGAAGGAAATTAAATTATTTAAAAAACATCCTAATACCAATGGCCCTGCCAGTTTTTTTTTTTTTTTGAAAGTCATGATCTTGCCAGATGATATCATTATTTAGACACGTGCGTGGCGCACGTGCATCCTTGCTAGTTATATATAGAAATTACTTTGGCTTGGATCGGATAACTATTTTACTTCATCGAGTAGTAGTAACTTTCTATATAGAGACCATGTAACAATTTCAACTTATGCAGTAAATTTTGTGTAGCAAATTATGTTATATTCATAGTAGCAACTTATGTAATTAAAAAATATTTTAAATATATGCAAGTGGGATCTAGTTTTGTTCGTCTCATCGCATAGAACACAATGGTGAAAACGAAATCAAAAAAGGATATTTTATGAAGAAGATATGATATTTTAAAGATCTCAAATTGTATATTAAATGCGATGACGTCATCACAACAGACTGAGCAGGCAGTTTTACTGTAGCCGCTGCGCTGTTTTTCTGAGAGAGAACACTGTAGCTGCTGGAAGCAGCACTGTAGCCATGTGAGGGGGAAGCAGCAGCAGCCGGCTGCAAAAGTGAGCAGCGGAACACGCTCTTTCTCACGGCACACTCTCTAGTACACGCGTGAGCTGCTTTTACGGTCAGACCGCATGCTGTCTGAAGGGAACCGGTGCGCTGGGCTAATGCGTGACTTTCTCTGACGATGGAAAAGAAAGGTCAGCGGACGCGCGCTCGTCTAATGCGCGTACGGACGCGCTGTAACTGCTCCCTAAACTGACGAACACACTTGGCACTGGCACGGCCAACTCGGGAACGAGAAGCTAGAATAATTCACACTAGCAAAAGTGCCCGTGCGTTGCCACGGGCTAGTTGAAAAAAAAATCCGCAATTTGTTACTTTGAACGAACTCAAAATGGTTAAAATATACACCTTTATGTGCTTAAAGTAAAGGTAAATAAAATGAAATAAATTATTCATGTTTTGGTCCAAGTAGCATGAATCCGAGGAAAAACAAGTGTTGAATGGGTAAGGAAAATGGTCATGCATTTGAATTTCGCAGAAATATAAGTTCTTGGTCACATATAAAGATTGTGCATGATAATAGTTTAGTAACACATGTTCCATGCCAACATGTCACCATGGCTTTCTAAAGTAATAACCTATCTAATACAGGTTGTTGGCTGAAACCACATTGGTTTCTGCAATGCATCACCTACTACTGGATAACTTAGGGATTCATATTCAACTTTTTGAATCCCAACCTGCTAGTTGATAGCTTGAAAACAGGGGCGGAGCCGGGCCCTTTTTGTGGTGTCACTTGACACCAATGAACTTTGCAAATCTTCACTAGAATGATAGTTTACTCAGTGTTGATTCCATAACAAGCAGAAAAATTCTTTAGAGGTGACACCAATGACTCATTTCGCTGGATCCGCCTCTGCTTGAAAATGGCTGCCGGATTACAATCAACATCATATGTTAACACGATTGGGTCACATTCTATAGATAGAGTGTTGCACATTGTGAAAGAAAAGATAGTATCTCGGGCCTAGAAATAGGGAATGACCAGGGTTCAAGTTCGATAATAGACTCCTTAAGTTGCTGATGGCATCAAGCTCGTATACCAGGATGTCTTGAACGCCGAAGTAAATTTTGGCCTTCGGGAGACAATGCCAAGAAGCCATACTGGACATCTCTGTTGTGTATGCCAATCCTTGGTCCCAAGTACTTCACTGGACATGCTATATTGTTGTGAATGTCCCAAGAAATAATGACTCCTTGACTGTTGACAACAAATAGGCTGCATGCCCGTGCGTTCCTACATAATTTCAAAACGTAGAAGAGGCACGTGAATAAGCACAATTACTTGTAGGTATAACTCAAACCAAGCCAGCAAAACAAAATTCAACCCATCCATGCTGTTTATACAAATATGGTTGGTATAAAGTGACAAATACAACTACTGAATGCAATTATGATCATCTTACACAACCTACTTGATGACATGTTAAAAATGTATTGTACAAGTGGCACACGGTTCTAGCCCATGGTTGGCCTGCCGTCTAAATAGTCATGTTGGCCTGCAGTCTGAAACTTATGCAAAAGTAAAATGCCAAGAGTAAAAATTCGTAATTGATAATCATAGCAGGCAAGATTCTAACCAATGCTATGTAGAATCGGTTGATCCTACAGCACTAATGCGAATGGAAATAACATAAATCTCCTACTATGAGCAGTTTATATATCACAGACCTATTAACGCCTTGGTCCAACCAAGCTTCATCAGTTGTTATTATCCTTTGAAAACTAAGATTCAGATGTTAAATTGCATGTCATCTAGAATGCATTTGCATAGAATTACATTTTTGAAGTTCTTCAGCAACCTTCGCTGCACCTTGTTTCAATCGTATTCTGACAGATCCTTGCCTTTTTTTTCGGTCTGTTCAGAACATGTAATTGAATTAGGAGACGGAATGAAAAAAAGAATGCAACAATACCAGATAAATTATGATGCTGTGAAGTCAGGCTACATAGATGTGAAACAATAGTGCTTTTTCTCATGCAACTACTTTTGAAAAAAAATTGCTACAGATGTGAAATTTTAACTTTAAATTGGGTACTATATTAATGTTCAAAACATCTCGTATTTTTTGAAACTTAGATAATGCTATTAATAGTAGTTCTATTGAAAGTTGAGCAAACCACCAGGAAAATTACTCCTCGAAAATGTATCCCCTCTTGTTTCTTTGTGTATCCAAGCTGGATAGGAGAACATGGCAAAGTAAATCATACAACAATCTCAAATGGAAAAAAAGCATTGGAAATCAGCAAAAGGATATCGATAAATTATCAAAGTGCATTCAGAGTGCCGGCATCACTATATTCATTAATCTTTCCACCCTTCTCATTCAGGAAAAAGAAACACCTTCAGCTCCATTTAGTGTTTGGTGCACTTTTCTTGAAAATGTAATCTGATGAGAAAAGAACCAGCTCAACGGCAAGGTAGAACGGCACCAGGAATTTCTCGGCTGGACCAACACCTGGAGCTCTGCGGAGTCAAAACTTGTTAGGCAGCCAACAAGAAAAAACTGTGGAAGGCTCTACTGAAATTAACAACAGCAGCTAGCGCTGAAGAGCTATGGCAGCGATGCCTGCTCTAATTAATTAGTTGCCTGGTAAAGTTCAAAAAGGAGACAAAAATGATCCTAGCATTTCACGGGGCCTACCAAAGTAAAAAGACAGGGACAGCTTCACAAGAACTCATCGTTAGCGAGTTCCCAGGTAGTACAAAACTGCATTGGTGAACTCTAATACAAGCAGGCACAAATTTAACTTGCTAGTGATGCTGCACGGTTCAGAAGTCAAAGACAAATCTAAGGCTCTAAGCATGCTGGTCCTGGCCTGGTTCAGCTGCTTAACATAACATATTGCGGCATTTCATCGAGCACCTAGACGTCGACAGGGAGGCAGCTGGAGCTCACCGTGAGGATGAAGACAACGCACAGGGCAGCGCGGCGGGATCCACCTCGTGCGCCATCTGCTCACCGTGTCGCTACCGACCTGATCGCCAAGCCTCCGCGGTCGCCCCTACCCGCTGGCAGAAGTTCCACTGCTCCGCCCGATGAATATTGCCTAGCACTGCTCTGTTGCTTCGCCATGGCGGAGCCGGAGGCACTGCCGCACACGGTTGCGGCTGCGCCAGTGGAGAGAAAGCGGCGGTGCCTAGGGTTCGTGTGTCGAAGGCGAGCAGAAGGAATCAGGATCGATTCAGGATTGGGCCAGCAAAGAGGCGACCGGCGGATTGGCGAGCAAAACGGCGCGACGGAGGACTCGCGAGGAAGGGCGCACAGCCCCACCTGTCGGCACCGAAATTTTCCAGAGGCGGCGACGCGCGACGACGCAGGTGGAGTCAGAAGACAAATAAGAGATGGTGACGTGGAATGTGAACGTACAGGAACTCGTACACTATGCATGCGAGCGAGCGCAAGCATTATTTCCTCTCGGAACACACATGGCAATAACGAAGCCATCCATGCACATGTGACACGTTACAGTCTTACACGAGGCGAATAACACACACTTGATCCATCGCCAAGAACGGCTCCGACGACTGATCAGACCGCCGGCGTGCGGTGCGACGCGACCCGCCCCCCAGCCGCTAGCTAGTTGTCGGCGACGACGACGGTGCGGATGAGCCCCGGCTCGCCGCCGACCATGGCGGGCTGGCAGAAGACGATCTTGAGCTCGCCGGGCGCCAGGCACCGCTGCGGCACGGGCTCCACGTCGGTCGCCGTCGTCCGCGTCAGCGGGCACCGCGCCTTGAACCACCCCGCGTCCCCCTTCCTGCAAGCCACCACGGCGCCGCCGGCGCCGACGACGCGCCGCGCGGGCGGGCACGCGGCGTTCACGTCCGCCGCGCACCCGAGGGCGGGGCACTCCCCGCCGCCGACGGCCTGCGGGCTCACCACCGCCGGCACGTTGAACCCGTCCACCAGGCTCACGCTGTACGCCGCCAAGTCCCCGTCCGCCGCGTGCACCGCCAGCTGCGCCACCGTCGCCGGCGGCGCGTCGCCGGTCTCGCACCTCCCGGCGCCGCAGCCCGTGCGCGCCACCACGCGGCCGGCCCAGAAGGTGGGCGGGAAGGGGAAGGAGACGAGCCCGCGGCCGCCGCCGTCGAGGCGGGCGGTGTTGTCGGAGATGGACGGGAAGCCCGTGTTCGGGGTGACCAGCGGCCACACGGGGTACGGGCACAGGTTGTGCAGCGTCAGCGTGGTGGCCGCCGCCGACGAGGCCGCGAGGACGATAATAAAGAAGCCGACGAGGAACTTCTTGGCCGTGGCAGCCATGGTTTCTTACTCTTAGGTGCTGCTGCTGGTTTCTTTGCTTTGGATTGGAGGATGGTGTATTGGTGTCTGGTGGAGAGCGACGGCCAAGAGTTCGTCTTATATATAGGCAAACTCGCAAAAGGTGATGGCCAATTGGCCACTGTGTTAGCTTGCGTGAATAAATTCTCTGATCCACAAGGACAAGCAAACTAAAGCCACTTGTAATATATCAGTGCCGTGGATTTGATTAGATTTATGTATGTTGATTGTTGAACTTGAAAAGGTGACCACTTTATAGATAGGACGTGGATATATAGGGTGTTAATTCAAAATTCAGGAACGTGCATCCGGTGAATATAGTTGCATCCGGGGTTAAAACTTGAGGCAACTTTAATTTAATCTGTCGTAAAAGAGAATATTGTAGATAAGCATGTGACGAGGATAATGGAGTTAGTTGGAAGCTTGACTTGCAAGTGTAGATTGAACCACGAATTTCATATGATAGGTATTAAACAACATGAAGTTTGTGTAATTATTGGATATATTATATCTCATGCAGGGGCGATGCATGCTAGGTGAGGGCTCCCGGATGCTATGGCACCAGCGAAAAATGACATTTTCAATGTAAATCTTCATGTTTTCGGCTCATGTGTCCCACATAGAAGCATCATGGTCTTCGATGCGCTAGCTTTGCCCCTGATCTCATGTGTTCTTTTAATGTATAGTAGCACACAATGCATTGTATCTCAAATAATCCACGCAAACAAAATATGTGTGTGTGTGTGTTGGGGGGGGGGGGGGGGGGGGGGGGGGGGGGGGGGGGGGGGCTCAGTCTTCTTTCCTTGTTTGTTCACCTCATTTCTTGTCTCCACCTCTTCCTCAATAATGCAAGAAAGCCGGAGGAGGGATTTCATATAGCGGCGTGGCAGGGAGGGGGGCTTGAGCCCCCTACCGCTTTCCCTGTTCACTTGTTAACTCCACACCATTGGATGGAATATATCCTCACATACCATAAGAATTGAATCATTACTATGCATAATTTAACAATTAATTACCAAATAAAGGTCTGCTATATAAGAACAAGGTTTGTGCTACTGCTTCAGTCAATGGCTCCAATTTTTTTAAAAAAACCCGGGCAGACGGGGTGCTCCCGCACATTTTCCTCAAAACCCCTACGGATATCTTTCATGGATATCATCAGGTTCTATTCTGGCTCAACTAAATAAGTACTTTTTTATTTAGCTCATCTATTTTGTCGCATTAGAGTTATAACTCCAGGCACATCCTAACCTTTCGACTTTGCCTAACTATGGTTAGTTTCTTAGGAAACCCCAAAAAACAAAAGAAACCTTGCGACCCGTGAATTGCATGCCTCTCTAAATATTTATGCAAAGATCAGAGGCAATATTTTCACCTAATTTTACTTCATTGCGGTTGTTGAGATTTGTAAGTTAAGAGCGATGTTCCCAAACAGCTAGTTGACAACTCACAAGCATTACTTACAGGATGTTCTAAACAAAACGAGAGAGTAAACTGCAACGGCGATTAATTTTTAAGTTGTCTTGGTGTTTCATCTAGAATTTTGGAACCCTCAAAGTAGACTTTGGATCCCCGAACTTGATAAAAGTGTATCATCCAGGTGAGGTTCCGAAAGACTCATACGACTACTCACGTGAATGCTGATTGAGCATGATTTATCATACTATTTCTCTTTCCAAATTAGGTTCGATCACCAATCGAATCATGGTAAGGTCAAGGATAGAGTGACCTACGTACAAGTGATAACCACTTCAGGAACAATTGATTTTTTAAGATTTTGGACCCAGACAACACACTTGAGCAAGTTTGAAAATTTGAATGTGTATTTTCAGAGCTCCGGATCTAGATAACACACCGAGAAAGATTTAGAGACCGTGTATGTATTTTACTTAACAAATGCATTACACCTTACTTCGAAGAATGACCCAAAAAAAAGAAAAAACAGTCCAAAATAATTTGGTGACATGTGGGTCTGATGTTATTATAATAATAAAAATTTAAGGTACTCCACTTGGCATGATGGCATACCAAAAACATTTTGGTTTCTGAGTCTTGATTTCCGGCATGGCTTGTAACCATATAATTTTTTTTTAACCATACGGCATGCTCTTTGTAGGGTTCAAAAAAATTCTGGTTTTTCAAAAATGTGATTCTAATCGTTTTGAACTATTATGCCATATATATTTTTAAAATCTTTTTGACATGCTAGATTCCGGTTTTCACACATCGAAAAAACAGTCTGAAAGCCCGAGCAGATTCTGTAGCACCATGGATTTGCCCTTTTAACTTTCAGCCTTCCTTTCGTGATTCCCAGTCCGACTGCTTTTTTGCCTTTAGCTAGGTTCTACCAACCCTACAATAATTTCAATCAAAATTCAAAACCGCAGGCAAGAAGCGAACCCACGGTAGCAGAGTTGCAAACAGTTTCATTAGCCGTGAACTGTTTTGGCGGGCGCGCGTGCATCACGTGGCAGCCAACAGCCGGGCAGAGCGGGACCAAGCTCATCTTCGCTGGGATCATCAGTGAGCGTGCGTGCAGGACTGCAGGTGCAAAGCATCTTCAACAGTCCAAATGCTGGAAAGCATTGCAGTACATGGTGGATAAGGACGGTGACACAGTGAGAGAGGAGTGGATATGCCATGGAATAATCGTCTCTCTTTTCGTGACGTAAAAAAATGTGGTTAGGCGGCTATGAGTACTATGTTAATTATCACCTCGATCGAAACGAGACCTATGGCTCACTTTGGTTAGAGCCTGATGATGGACTATGGCTTTTCCAGTGAGCTCGTCCAGGGTTTAACCTAGCACATTGTTCTGAAGCCGGATTGTTCGCGCGTGACGATGCTTTTAGGATTGTGAGATACTCTATATTTAAAACATGTCTAAGAAAAAAAATATAAATTACTGTTTCAGCCCCCTATACTTGGTTCTATACTTGAATGCATATAGCTTATTTTGTTGCCAACAAATGGAACTGAAATATGCAACACAAAGTTCATACGACTCATATATATTTTATTATAGTATGGATCGTATTAGAAACAAAATGCAGCGGGACTAATCTTTCGCTGGGATCGTCAGTGAGCCATGCATGAGAAAAAAAAATTCCATTATTGTAGTCTCTCAAGCATTCCTCGAAAAAAAAAAAAAAAAAACTCTCTCGAGCGAGCACACGCATATAGCACCTCACTTTATTTACGGTCTTTGCTGCTCTTGTATAAGAGGCTCGGATATAAGAACAACTCACTCACTCCATATACCAATTCCATCAATGTTTACGCAGGTTCAGGCCCAGGCCTATGTACCATTCCTCCCCAGAGGCCCAAACTCAAACTTGTTTTGACTAGTCAAACTTATTTTATGCAGTAACACTGTGAGCGTTCTTTGTGCATGTGAAATGGTCCCATCAATCTATCAAACAACACGGAACGTATCTCAAAAAAAAAATTAAAAAAATCAAACACACGTAATGAAATAGACACACGAATGAAATTTTTTTGGGGCGATAGATTCCACGAATGCTCTTTAACAATGCATGCGAACATCAAGACAGATTTGCCCGAGAAAGGCGTACATGCATGGACGCATCCCAAACCTACATTATTCAAGCAAACACACACACGCATGACACACACACGCATGTATGTCACAGCCACGAAGAACAAGATGACACTAACACTGGCATGCACTAGCTGCACGCACGCACGTACGAACTCTTACCTGCGAAGACACGACAACTTACAACTAGTTAACTAAACACCGAGTTATAGCCACGCGAAGCTAACGAATCCATCGATCCATCGAGAGGGCGATGATTACTGGGGGTGTAGTAGATGATCTTGAGCTCGTCGACGTGGTGGCAGTTCCCGCCGGGCACCTGGTCGGAAGCAGCGACGCCGGCGTTGCGGCAGCCGACGGCGGGCAGTGGCCGCTGAGGTGGCCGTGCGGCGTGACGGAGAGGCGGACGGGCGTGGTCTGGCCCACGGGCGCCATGTACCAGCGCCGCCGTCGGGCCCACGTGGAACTCCGCCGTCGGCGCGTCCGGCGCGTGCAGCCGCCCCGTCCAGATGCGACGGGGAACTCGGCGTGGTCCATGCTGAGGAGGTACCCGGCGCCGCCGAAGAAGTGCGGGCTGTTGGCCAGCGCCTCCAGCGTCAGCCAAAGGTCGCGGCCCGACAGGTTCTGGATCGTGATCTTACGGCCGCACCCGCCGTCGGGGCGAGCGCCGGCGCTGGAGCCGACGCCGCCACGGCCAGCAAGGCCACCAGTAGCGCGCCGCACGGGTACCTTGGACATCGCCATCTTGAGAAACCTCTCAAGTGAAGTGAGTACTACTACAGTGACTTGAGATTTGCTTGTGGCTTGGGATGGGTTTAAGGGTTGGAGATGTGAGGGTATTTTATAGGCGGGTGGAGCGGGTTAAGGTGAACTGTTAAAAGTGAAAAAAACTGTATAGTAGGAGTAATTGGTACTAAAAGATACAGTAAAAGTGCTGTCATGGGTACCATCGGGCAACACCAAAGCATAAAGATCAATTACAAGAATAGCTGAACTCAAGAATCTAGATTTTTGTTATTTTTGTCTTTATTTCTTTTTCCTTTCGCTCTGTACTATAAAACCTCTTTTACTTTTAATATATTATATCCTGTAGGGGAGCTTATCCCCTCCAGTTTCATACAAAAAAAGAGTACAGTAAAAGTGCTGAGGCTCTGGACGGATCGAGAAGGGGGCGTGATGTGTCAGGTCACTTGTAGGCATAGCTTTGCGATGGGTTCGCGTTGGCGTGTAGCCTGTGGGCGGTCATGGATGCTGCTGCTGCTCGGCTAGTGGCCTGCATGCCTGCCTGCATGCATGCAGCTGCTCGGTGACGTGTCGGAGCTACAGTGCACCGCTGGCATGCTCCGGATAGGCAAACGTAAAGAAGGAAAGAGAGGGAGGGTAAAAGGAGGAGGGAGAAAAGTCGACGCTCGCTTTTTTTTTTTTTTTTTTTTTTCGAAAGGGAGAGGTATTATATTAACGAAGAAAGCACAGTACATCACCTTTTACAGAAAGACCCTGGAAACAGAAAGAAATTACAACCATGGACACTGAGGACCTAGCTGCAAAAACTCTAAGCTTCCAGGAGGTTCGTCCTTCTCGACAGATCCACGCCGACGGCGCCAGCGCCCGCCGCCGGCCACCAATCTCGCCGGAGATGTGAGGAAGCACACGAATTGGATGCCGCAAGATCCAGCGACTCGGACACTCCACCAAGCCGCATCTGGTTCAATGAACGAAAATCGGCGACTTCCACCGCATCTCCGACGAGAAGAAACACAGCCCCCACCGGCACACCGGCCGGCAAGAAGCACCAAAGCGGAGAGGACATCGTCGAAACTCAACAAGATCCACCCGCACACAAAAGCCACCACCACCAGCAGCGACACCGGCGGGGGGCACAAAATCTCCATCCCTTTCGCAAAAGAGAAGAGAACAAACCTCCACACAGCTTCACCGACGATTTCGCCGCCGACACCGACGCCCTTGCCGTCAGATCCGCCGAGGGAGAAGAGAGGAACGGCCACCATCGCCGCGACGGCCGACGGCGCCGAACCCTAACCCTAAAACAAGGGAGAAACCTAGACTACTCCTATACAGTAGCTAGAATAACGGCCGGACGGCAACTCCGGCGATCCCCCGAGCCTCCAGAACCCACACGGGCCGCCGGAGGGGAGGGATCGGCCGGAGTCGCCGCCGGAAACGAAAGTCGCCGCGATTCGCCTCCTCTGGAACTGTAGCAGGGGGTCGCGAGACAAAGGGGTTTCAGTCTGGCTAAGGACGCTGCTTTTGCAATAGAGCAAGTCCAACGGATGGCTTGAAGCCAATAAATGTCAGATTCTTGGCGGTGGAAGTTGCGCCGAGCGTGTATCCTACATTCGGGCATGCGGAGTGTCTTTCTGTTCGTGTTATATTTAGCAATGCAAGCATGCATCATCAAACATCAGGTATGTAACTTTTACAGAAAATGGTTGATGCGTTTGTTCATGAATGAACATATATATAGGCAGGGCAGGCGCTAAACTATTTTCATGTTGAGAGAGTAAGGAAGTACTAATATCACGATTTTGCGGTAGCAGGGATAGCAGGAATCCATGTATTCTCGCCGGCTCGACGCCGGTGTCGAGTTTTTCACTTTTTCGCAATGCGCCCAAAAAGAGACGGAGATACGCTTTGTATCGAAACTCACAGGAACGAAGGGGCTTCGAACACTTTTGACTGCCAGAGCCGAGAGAATTATTACTGTACTAACAACCAAATCTAAGAATAGGAGTTAAGCATAAATGCATCTCTACGATTTCTACTGTGTACTTGGTTTGTCGTTAATCAAAAACTTCCTTGCGGACTCTCAGATTTGGCTTGTTGCCTTGTTTCCAGCGCGCCACTGGCTACGATCACTGGCACTGTAAGAGCAAGCCCAACGGGAGGCTTGGAGCCGGTTATTGTCAGAGTTGGCAGGCAAAAAGGCGGAAAGAGAATGCTCTTTGGCGCGTCTGCCGGCGCCGGGCTCCAAGACTGCTGCTTTTTTCTACTCTCTCTCACATGCGGGGCCCGCCTGTTTGGAGTAGGCAAGCAGCCAATCCGTTTGCAACTTTGGGCTCTAAAGTGGCTCTAAAGTGGCTTCACGCCAGACATTATTGGCCTTGCTCTAAGCAGCATGCGCATGGGTACTCTCTTTGGCAGGCTACAGACATCGAAACCTTGTCAGATTCGCATCTACCCCCGTACACAATTATTCGCCTAGCTCAAGTAGTACAAAGTATGTTTTTTAATAGAAAAAAAAAGTGATTTGCCCATTTCATCTTAAATCCTAAGGCTGTTCGTGTTTTAAGCCTAAAGGTCACATCAAAACTAATCTTGCTATTAGACGTATTAAATAAATTTAATTACAAAACTTTTAACAGATGTGTGCTAATTTGCGAGACGAATCTAATGAGCCTAATTAAGCTATGCTTTGCTACATTGATGCTACAGTAACTACGCCTAATTACGACTTAATTACCCTCATTAGTTTTGTCTCGCGAATTAGTATAAGATTCTGTAGTTAATTTTTTAATTAGACTTTATTTAATACTCTTAAATAACAAGATTCTAGACGGCCTAAAATTAGGCATAGAGAAACGAACACCCCTTAAGTACTTTGAAACCTCTTGTAGCCTATATCTTAGCTTCTGGTAGCGGCACTGAGGTTTGATGCAGGACAGGCGCCTCTAGGGCGGTGCCATAGAAAGAGGAGAGGTTTAACTACTTTAATCCTCTGTTGGGAGATGGTAATTAGTTTATGCTGAACTGCGAGTTGCGACTAGTTTACTGTAACCTGCATTTCGGGGTTGGGAATGTCTGTTTGTCTCATAATTACACTTACACGCACGAGATCCGTATCTCGCACACAATGCAAGTACGTTGTCAACAGCACACATACACCATTTCGTCCAGAAACGATCCTACCTATCCAATGAGCAGCCCTTCCATCGCGACAATAGTAAGCACTAGTACTGTAGATGTGTGGTACTACCTCCGTCTCAAAATATAAGCATTCCAGAGTTTAGTCAAAGTCAAACTATTTCAACTTTGACTATTAATAGCAAAAAAATCACAACATTTGACAAACTATAGATAATGTTGTTAGATTCGTCATGAAACCAATTATCATAATATGTAATTTTTCATACTTGATATAATATATTTTTATAGATATTGAGAGTCAAAGTTGAAAAAAGATTGACTTTGACCAAACCCTGAAATGCTTATATTCTGATACGGAGGTAGTAACACTACTCTGCTGCTTGCGTGCTAATTTTACAGCACTATCCCTTGTCTACTACTACAGTATGTAAACTAATACTAAGTGTTTAACCAGGCAGCTGACAAGAATAATATAATTAGTCTATTCGGTTCGATGCCCTAACAAAAAAAAAACGTCCATTTGGTTCGATGCATGTGTACCGTGGTTGGTACGTAGCACGTTGTTTGTCTGTCGCCATGTCGGCAGTGAGATGCTGTGCTACGTGATCCATGAGAGCATTGTCAGACCCCTAGATCATTGCGGCGGATAAAACAGTAAAAATAGAAGTTGAGTGAGGTACTAGAAAAACGGCGCGCACGTAGCGCGCCACGTGGCTTCGTCCTGTTGCGAACCCGTTGTAAACCGCTCCAAAATGGAAATTTTTAGAATACAGTGGGTAATATTTCTAAAATATTTGCTAAAATATTTCGTCCTGTTACCTTCTAATTGTTCTCTTTCTGGTTTTTTTATATCTTACACGATTTGATTTTTTCCCCCGGTTGCCATGTTATTGTAAATAAAATGGGTCATTTTTCTTGTACAAATGAGAAGTAAGGCAAACATAAGTTTATTAAATAAAAGTTATTCCATAGCTAATGACAAGGGAAAGTTTAATAATTTATATTCTGAGAAGGTATTTAAAGTTATGTAAGTGCAGCCTAAATTTTGTTAAGTGAAATATAAATTTGAACGAACCTTGGTTTAGGGTTTAGGGTTAGGGTCATAGAACAACACGGGAAAACTTTTTAAAACTTTATTGTGGATATTGCAAAAACAGGGACTAAAACTGCATTTTCTTGGTCTTCAGGGGTTTTTATTTTAAACATATTATAATTATGGTTATTTCTATGTATTGGGGCGCAATTACATTATGTTGATAATGGAGAATGCTGATGGTTGATTGACGTAGAAATATTATCTAAATATTTCCGTTGCTTATAATAAAATATAAAGTTGTAATTTATAGGGTTGTTGCAAATTTATAAATTTAAGGTGAGTATATTTATTTTTTTTGCTGACCATCAATCTCTCTCTTCTTTCCTTTTAGTGGTTGATATTTTAGAAGTTTGAGGAAAGAGGCTGCTAAGCAGCTGGCAATGTTTGTGTCATGTTCACTTCCATTCCATGCTGTAGTCAAGTCAATTCCCTGTTCGTCAATTACTTAAATAGTCCAAGGTGCATTACCAGCTAACTTAACCTGTCAAGGGGACAAACATGTAATTAGGGACAGTGCTGTTGTAAAGCCGAATCTTGACACAGAGTGTGTTCCGGACTCATTGTCAAATCTGATGTCCTGCATTCTGTACGAAAAGGGTCCAGGAGAAGCTCTCCAATTTCTGAATGTGGTACAGGCATTATTGATGGAATTTCTACCTCTGGATGGTTTTAGTATAAGCGTACGGGATTTTAATGTACCCAAGGCTCTATTAGAAGAAGCACAAATAAACATTCAGAAACAGTCCCTTATACTTGAACAGTCAGATGCTCCAAAACTGAGTTTGTGGAAATGCGAGTTGAGAACAATTTGAAGAGAGTGAAACAACAAATTTAAGTTGTTATCGGAAATTGTTCCAATCTTGGATTATTGATTGATCCCAAAAAGGACTTTGCTATGTCAAAGGTGGTTCGGCAGCTTGGTTTTGTTGGCTTGCAGCTTTATCGTGAATAAACACCCATCTCTTCGAAATGAGCATCCTCCAGAGGCTTATGGTCTTGTGAGCAATTTGTTTGAAGCGCATATTAACTTAAGGGGCAATGTAGGGGGGTCAGGTTTGGCAAAGCCGTAAAAATAGCATGAAAAACTGTGTTGGATATCAGCTGGTTGATATACCAATTTTGGAACCAATGTTTGCATAAAATTTATGTATGTGACACTTGAAATACATCAAATAATTTCAAGAGATTAGCCTAAGTAGTCTGGGCTTTGTAGAGTCTTTGATAGCAAAAGAGAAATTCAGTGGGGGCCTCTCTCATTGGTTCGGTTGAAAAAAATCTTTAATATTGTAGTAAATGATTAACTGCATGAGTCACAGTTTTTTAATTTTGACCAACAATGCACATGATTGTCTGTAAAAGGGTATGTGGCAGTATTTGAAGATGATAACTCAAATTGTATTTGCATGTTTGATGGAAAAAATTATTTTAAAATATGTCGAACCATTAGAATAACCCCTGGAATTTTCATATTCTTTGTACATGTGTTGATGAAAAAAAATGATAATGATGGTTTTGCCACAACTCCGATGTTCTGATCAAATAAATTAGGAATTTAGCAGCATGCTGAGCCATCTTTGACGGGCAACATCTGAATTTATTATTTTAGCATATATACGCACACATATATGATTGTATAGTTGTGTTAGTGTTTTTGAGAAAATGAAGTTTGACGTATCGAGCATCGCGTATCCATATCGTCGTATCCGAATGTTTTGTCAAGCGTATCTATATTTTGAAATAATCTTTTGGTTCAATAAATAAAAAAGCTTCATAAAAAAATTTAGGGTTCACTTACTGAACTTTAAATATGTTTTTTGAAACCATTTTTATCCTACAAGGTTAAATTGACTGAATTGGGTATAAAATTATGAAACTTCGCATGTAATTAAATATGGATAAAACATTTCTTAAGCATGCTTAGTATATTGTTAGATATTATTTACTTTATGTATATTATATGTAAGAAACTTTATATTATGTCGTAATGCTTCATATGATTTATATATTTTCATAAGATTTAGTTGGACCATTTTTTAGGAAATACATATAGGTCTTTTATTCCCACCTTATCACATATTTATTTACGCATTTTCTATTTTAAACATAATGTAATTAAGACCATTTATATGAAAGGGAAAAATTACATTATGTTTTGTAATTGGGTAATTTATTTTTCGGATGCTGGGTGATTAATATTACAAAATAAACAGTTTCTTCTCTAAATCTCTGCCGTACCTGGTTGATGGTGGATTCCATTTTACCATGCAACCACACACATCTCTTCCCATCGAGTTAACAAATGAAGGGAAACTTTATAAAGTTTCCATGACTGCAAAAATTGTGTGTTACAATGTTTTATCAACCATCTTACCATCAGTGCAAAGTATAACCTATTGTGTTCTAAAAAATTTGTGAGCATCCAAATAAGAAAGAAAAAATTCTTATTATTTTCAATTCGCAATGGTTTCGCAAGAAGAGAAGGCCACGAGGCGCGTAAATTGCGCGCTTTTTCATCTGTCTCAGTACACAGCTCATCGTCCTTCATGCATCTCCTGTTTGTTCCATTTATTTATAACATCAGTGAGTAGTTATGAGAATCTTTTAATAATTTGACAGCAAGTTTAATCAAGGTGCAACAAATAAATGCATAGGATTAATATTATGGAAACAGTAGTTTTTTTTTTTAGCACATGGAAACAGTAGATGATGATGGAAATAGAAAAAGGGAAAAAAATTACGCCGAAACGGGCCTTAATCAAAATTTTGAGCGCAGCCCAACCCCGATTCATTTGGCCCAGCCTAATAACGCGACGGTGCGCGCCCTCAAGGGCTCAGAGTTCCTTGGGCCGGTAAATTTTTGCGGGGGCGCGGCCCGTCTTTGCGGCCTGGTCGGCGCCGGATGATCTGAGCCGCTCGTTCGTGATGGACGGCTGAAAATCCTTCCTCATCGAAAACACCAGCGCGCCGCGGCTGAAACCTAACCCTATTCCCATTCTTCTCCTACCTTCCCCTCCCGACTCTGTCTGAGGCTCGCCGCGCGGCGGCGTTCGTTCTTCTCCTCCGTACGCCGCCACGCTGCTGCGTCTGCTCGTGCTCTTCCATCGCCGGCTCATGCGTGCGGGATCTTAATCCGCGCGGCGCTCCGCCGATGGGGTGTGTTGCGGTGACGCTTACGTCGCCGCCGCCGCGACCTTGATGCGGCTCGGGCGAGGGCGAGTGACGGCGGTGGATCTGGGCGGCGCGAGGAGCAGGACCTCACCTCACCACCGTGTCGTCCTCCTCGGCCGGATCCGGGCGGCAGCGACGACACGAGCTCTCCTCGGCCGGATCCGGCGGCGACGCCCCCCTCGTCAGTTGGATCAGGGCGGCAGAGAGCCGATGCGGCGGGAGGGCCATGGTCGCGGTTAACGCGGGAACGGCGGCTCCCCGATCATGGCCGTGGTGGGAGCGCGGGGCTCGCGGTGGCGGCGTCGGGCTCGTCGTGGAGCTTCGGCGTAGGGGAGCCATGGTGGTGGCCCGCGGCGGCTCCAAACGGCGAGATCTCCAAGACGGCGAGGTCCTCCGGCGCGCGACGGCTCCAGGACGGCGCGACCTCGGGCGGCGGCGTCGGCCCACGGCGACGACGTCGGGCGGCGGAGGCGGTTCTAGGGTTAGTTTTTTTTTTTTTTTTTTTTTCGGGGCCATGGATCTGGGCCCTGCCGTCCATCTCCGAGGACTTGAGCGACGGCCGCTACTTTTCATTAGTCGTGGTTTTTTTTTTTTTTAAAGATTATTTCGACCGTCCAGGGTTCATCGTACGGCTGCCGTTTACTGTGTCGACGTGGCTCAATGAGCTTTCAGAGAACGCACGCGTTTTACTATGTAAGAGATAAGAAATTCTAGGAAGACATTTTGTTCGAGTTTTTTTTTTTATTTAGAGAGAGAGAGGCATTTTGTTCGAGTTTGCGTCGTGTTGGGACAAGCAGGCTGCTTCTGTGGATTGGCCGAGTTGGGTTGGGCTTCTCTACTCCTTTTCCTTGGTCGTCGCACAGGCCCAAGGTTGAAAGCCCACTCTAGCAGCAGAGTGTGCACTATGCTCGGCCAGCTACAAAAGAGAGAGAGAGAGAGAGAGCTATCATTCTATCAAGTATCAACATAATGCCATCTCAAAAAGAAAAAAAAGTATCAACATAATGCAACCGACTTTCATGCAGGTTGTGCCACTACGCCAGGCACCGCGAAAACATAAAACGAGAAAGATGGTGTGAAAGCCTTTACACTAGTGGCCTCGGTGGTTCAGGCGCAGCACTTTGTTTCAACAATTGTACACAATCAGCACCATACACCCGCTGGTCCTCAGAGTGCAGCCGCACCTTCCATTCCATCGTCGTCATTACACTAGCGGCTCTGCCGGCACCTTCTTTTCCATTTGCAAAAACTGATCGTGCCAAAGCTACATAGCAAGACAGCATGAATGTTAATTGGGTGCGCACGCGTGCCGCGCGAGTGCGAGGTTCGTACATTCATCAAGTGTAGAATATATGTGAAATGCATGCGCACTATCTAAGTGTGGTCTACCCCGTGCTGCCGTGTTCTTCGTTCCTCTCCCTCCCTGCAAATGATGATTATCCGTGCTCCCCTTGCATATAAGAACAACCCGGCCGAGCAACGCAACGTGCTGGCCGGCCAAACCAAAGGCAGAGCACATCGGTGCATCCACTCGATGGCCAGCAACACGCCCCTCGCCCTCCTCCTCATCCTCGGCGCCGCCGCCCTTCTCCTGGCCCCGGCTGCCGCCGGCGACGGCTTCGTCAGCGGCCGAATGGTCATCGTCCGCGCCGCCAGGAGCACTACTGCAGCAGGGGGCGCCGGCGCCGGCGCACAAGACAAGTGGCGGCTGGAGGACGAGGTGGCGCCGGAGTTCCCGACGGCCGACGTCGTCGGCGGCCTGCTTGGCGACGGGATCGGGTACGGCCCCCTCAATAATAATCAGCCACAGTGCTTGAACAACTGCGCCGCACCCTCAGGAAAGCCCTACACCCGGCCGTGCACGTACAAGAACCAGTGCCCTCAGCAGCCTCCCAAGTGAACGGCACAGGCGGCGCCTTGGCATGCATGCATGTGGTCTCACACGAATAAACAGCAGTCAGTGTATTCTTAACTTGTACTCCTAGGATGATGTTCTGTTAGGTTACGTGTCTCGATTCTGTGAAGAGCACGCTCAAGCGGTGCCAAACGTTCCAGTTTCTGTGTCATCGGAATAAAACTTTCACCTAATTTAGTCCCTGCTTGGAACACAGGAACGAAAAACAGGCATCGTCAATATTTCGCCCCGCACGTGCACAGTAACTAGTGTTTAAAAAAGATCACACCTGTATGTACGGCCTAGGTTCCAACAGCAGTGTATTCTTAACCTTTACTCCTAGCTCTGTTATGTTACGTGGTGTCTCGATTCTACGAACGCTCAAGTGGTGCCAAACACACCGGTTTCTGTATCGTCGCTTGGCCAGCAACTTTCCAGCCAGCCCATGCTGGCTTGGATCGTGAAGTGACCTTTTTTTTTTTTTTTTTTTTTTTTTTTTTTTGCGGGTGATCGTGAAGTGACCATGCATAGACTAGGATACACTGTTGCCAAGTTGCAGTGACTTCAACGAGATAAGCCGGCATCATCAATCCATCCATGCGTCCCTGTACATGTTTGTCGCGGTTAAATTTCTTCAAACTTCCCAAATCGACACTTAGGGCTCTTTTGGATTGAAGCATTTTTGGAGTGAAAAAACACGTCCCTAATTTCTTACTGTCTTTGGTCCCCAATGATTGTCTTGGTCCCCAATGATTGGACTATCGACATTGGTCCCGTGAGTCCGTGGCTATCAGCCATCGCAATTCGTACTACTCAACGTGTGGCATCTGGTCCCCAATTCGCTGTCATTTGAGCGCAATCCATTAATCCGTGCTTGTATAAAACGACCGGCCACCCAGGCCAGCCTCCCTGGCTAGTGTCGGCAAAACCAAACACAACCAACCCTGCGCAGCCATAATGCCGGCGGCCAACCCGCCCCTCCGCCTCCTCCTCCTCGTCGCCGGCGTCCTGCTTCTCCTGGCCGCGTGCGCGAGCCCGGTGGCCGCCGGCGACAGTTTCGGCGACGGCGGCAGGACGGCCACCGTCCACGCCGCCGGGAAGACGACGACAATGTGACAGCACCGGCGCCTGGAGGAGGAGGTGGTGCCGGAGTTCCCGTCGGCCGCCGCCGCCGCCGGCGGCCAGCCCGAGATCACGTACACTACCCTGGACCCGCACCGCTAAGGGTCGTGGGTAACTGCGCTGCCAAGAGGCCAGGAGACCCCTACACCGGCAGCAAGAGGGGATGCTACATCAGGGATAGGTGCCGGCAGCAGCCCAGCTGATCGAACGCCATTGTTGCGTGCTTGTCACCTCCCGGAACATGCAAGAAGCATATTGCATTGTAGTACCAGATGGGGGTCCTCAACACGGGGTCTGTCTACAGTACGTTCTCAGCCATGTATTCTTATCTCGTATCGATGTTTAGTGTTGTATGTAATGTACCAGTGTCAAACTGTACTGCTGTCAGTATCTACTCTACCTCGAAATATATATGCGTGTTTCCAAGAGGGAATGAACGGGGAAGCTTATTGCGTTGAACGTATGTTGATTTTGTTACGTTGAGACGGGAGGCCCAATTGAAATTGGGAAGCATGGGTTGGCTTGGGCAGTAACTTCTTCGTGCCTCTACATCGATTGTGAAGTGGTCAAATTGAACAACGTGTTTAGGCCTAAATTCATCCTCAAATTGTTTTAGCATTTTTTTTAGGTTTGGTTTCACTAGAGTGGAGGCGAGCCAACAACTAAAACAAATTCTTGTTCAGCAGCCAGCATCATCCGGGAGTTCAGGACAGAGGAAAACTCCCGTTAATTAGCCGCTGCCCTGTTTGAGACGGCGTCGTCAGACAGACGTGTCCGATGAATGAAACAAATAAAAGGCAAGGCAGCTACTAGCTGCTGGCACTTCCTTCTCCGTTTGCAACTGGACTAGCGGTGGCAAGGTACATGAGAGGCGACCATCATACACGTTAATATCTCCAAGTATCCTGTCCACTAGAGTTATCACGGGCCCTAATTTCTCCCGCTTTTGGCCTCAAATGATTGAACTATATACTATATATCATCAAAAAGGTTATTTGGCTCCGTCGTGGCGGCCAATGCAACCAGTACAAAATTTGCTGTGCTGCGTCTGGTCCGGTGTTGCCATCAGTCTATTGATTTGCGCTCGTATAAAACAACCGGACACCCAACTGCCCCAAGCGCCATCCAAACCAAACCAGAAAGTCAGAAACCACACACAGAACAATGCCGGCAAGCTCGCCCCTCGCCCTCCTCTTCCTCCTCCTCGGCGCCCTTCTTCCGGCGAGCCCGGTGGCCGCCGGCGGTGGCGGCGGCAGGATGGCCGTCGTCCTCCACGCCGCCATGACTCGCGGCGCAATCGCTACGACGACGGCTTCGGCCGCCGCGGCGATGTGGCGGCGCCGGCGCCTCGAGGAGGTGGTGGCGCCGGAGTTCCCGTCGGCCGCCATCGGCGGCCAGCCCGGGATCACGTACCAGACCCTCCGCCCGAACGGTCAAGCGTGCGGGGTTAACTGCGCTGCAAGGGCGCAAGGAGCGGCTTACACCCGCCCGTGCTACTACCAAAACCAGTGCCGCCACTAGCCCCGACCTGAGCGCGTGACCCGGGCGTCGTCGTTGCGCCAAGGAATGCCATGCCATGGCATGCATGTCACCGTACCGAGGCGCGCGTGGAACAAGAAGCTCATTGCACTGTACCAGTTTGTTCTTAATTAGCCATGTATTCTTGTCTCCTATATGTATCCATCTTTAGTGTTCTATCTACCAGTGTCAAATTGAAACTGTACTACTGCCAATTTCTACTCTCGCTTGATTTTGGTCAGGCTCTCGCTTTTGCTGTTCATCTCGCTGTTGTGCAACATAAAAATTCTGCCGCTTCTTGTTAACACAATGCCGGGAAATTCCCCGGGTCTTTCGGGGGGAAATGCTTTAGATGCTGTTTCGCTTTGCTCTCTCTGATAGTGTGCTCCATTTGCAAGCTAATATTCAGCGATGATGCTTGAGAAATTATTCTGTGTCTGTTCAGAGAGCCCAAGATTTTGTCCAGGAACTGGCATGTTTAGGCCCAAAAACCATCCATCCATTGAATAAAAGAAAAATCGTTTTTAGCATTTTTTAGGTTTGGTTTCACCAGTGAATAAAATTTTGGCCGAAATTTCGCGAATTTCGCCGAATTTCGGTTATGCCGGTCCCCTCCGGTATTTGGTGTCAGGCCCGTCGCTTGGCAGGGACAAGATGGGCGACTGGGCAGGGCCCTCAATTCCTTCGTCATGTACATATTGGCCTGTTAGAAGAAAGGCCTGGTACAGCCCAACAACGAGAACATGTACATGAATTCCTTTGGCGGTGAAGACGAAGGGTTCACGCTCGCCTGATCGACGCGATTTCGGCGGCAGGGGCGACTTTATTGTTTGGCTTCCACATGAAGCCAAGCCGCTGCTCTTCTTCCCCAATTCGGCTCGCCGAAGTCCTCAAATCGTAGCAAGACCTCGTTCGCAGTCGCGCTGGTTTCCGGACGGCCGACTCGACGACAAGACCTTGCGCACTCGTTCCCAATCCTAGGCAGACTACGAGACCTTGCGCACTCGTTCCCAGTCTTATTCATGGAAAATGATTTGGAGGAGGCTAAGAATATGAAGCTCATGCTTTACGCTTTTGAGCAATTTTCTGGCCTTCAAATAAATTTCTATAAGAGTGAAATGTTTTTGCTATGGAGCGGTCAAGGAAAGGAATACTCATAAATCTTTAGATGTGACATGGGGTCGTTTCCTTTTAGGTATCTTGGTATACCAATGCATCATAAAAAACTTCGAAACTCTGACTGGAAAGAGATAGAAGATAGATTTCAGAAGAAGCTTATTGGATGGAAAGGGAAAATGCTCTCTGTAGGTGGTAATTAATTCTGTCTTTAGCAACTTATCTATCTTTATGTTGTCTTTTTTTAAGTGCCGAGAGGAATCTTGAAAAAGTTAGACTATTACAGATCAAGATTCTTTGGCAGAGTGATGGACATAAGAAGAAGTATAGGTTGACAAAATAGGGAATTATGTGTACTCCAAAGGACCAAGGGGGGCTGGGAATTTTGGACTTAGATTTACAGAATAAATGTTTACTTAGTAAGTGGTTGTTCAAGTTAATAAATGAAGATGGAGTTTGGCAAAAACTTCTTAGAAATAAATATTTGAGGTTTAAAACAATTATACAAGTTGAACATATGCCAGGAGACTCTCTTTTTTGGTCAGGCCTTATGAAGGTTAAGAATGACTTTTTGGGATTAGGTAAGTTCAATTTAGGTGATGGTACTCAAATACGTTTCTGGGAAGACGCATGGCTAAATAATACTTCTTTCAAGGAACAATTCCCTGATCTGTATAACATAGTCCGAAAGAGGAGTGCGGCGGTCGCTACGGTCTTAAGATCGAACCCTCTAAATGTAGCCTTTAGAAGATCTTTAGTGGGTAACAACTTACTAGCCTGGCATCAGCTTGTGGCAAAAAGGTTGCTCATATTCAACTAACAGATAAAAAGATACTTTTAGATGGACGATGCAACGAGATGGAAAATTTACTGTGCGTTCTATTACAAAACGCTGTCGGCACCTAATATACCGCATCGTAACCATGTGATCTGGAAACTCAAATTGCCTTTAAAAATCAAAATCTTTATGTGGTACTTAATTAGAGGCATTGTTCTTACGAAAGATAACTTGGCAAAAAGACAGTGGAAAGGTAGTCTTAAATGTGCTTTTGTATTGTAAACGAAAGTATTCGACATCTATTTTTTTATTGTCATATTGCTAAGTTAATATGGAGAATTGTACAAGTTTCGCTTAATATAACACCTCCTTTGAGTATACAACATCTTTTTGATGATTGGTTACTTGGGGTGAATAAGAAGCTTAAGTACAAAGTGTTAGTAGGAGCGTGCACACTATGCTGGGCAATTTGGTTATCTAGGAATGATGTGGTGTTTAGGGACTCCAGAGCTTTTATTCCTATACAGGTACTTTTCAGAGGCACATATTGGATTCGCTTCTGGGCGCTGTTGCAAAAGGAGGAGGATCGCCCACAGTTTACATGGGGATGTCGTTTGTTTGAGACCACAATCATGGAGTGTTTGCAACCAGTGGCTGGCTTTTTAGCAATAGACTTCCGTTTGTTTAAAAAATGGCTGTTATCTTTTTATTTGCTGACTCCTTAATGGAGTGTGATGGTTTTGTAATAATGAACAGCTATATGCATTGGTCGATGCAGAGGTTGGAATATTGAAATATATTCCCTTTTCTAAAAAAAAATTGGCCTTTCGCCGAAGCAATTAGCAAAGTAAGCAGGCAAACAGCCATGTTCTTTTCATTTTTTAATCAAGCATCGACGGGGCTCACCATGTTGTATTTTTTTTAAACTTCCTAATGCTAGCCCCCCTGCTATGTGTTATTGTTAAGCGGCTCAGCGCCTAAGACTTAGACCTAAGTCTGCAGTTCATTTTTTAAATTTGTTTAATACTTTGGTTTATCAAACAGGTATCAACCATCACAAATTATCATGATTCTAGTTTTGAAAAGCGCAAGAAGAAACAAAGACTAGAAGCAGCAGCAGCTCAATCTCAAAAAGATGCTCCTGACAGATTTGTGCGACTTGTTAAGAAGGAACCTCAATTGAATTCTGAAATCAAAATCCAGAAACTAATATTGTTGATGAGATATTGAGAGTCATGGTAATCAGCGCAAGGAGATGCTGACATTGATCCTAAAATAATTGATCCAAGAATGTGGGATGCACTTGATCCTAAAATAATTGATTAAAAAGGGTCCTAAATAAGACTACAAGTATATTTTGGCCATGTAAATTTTTGTATTTTAGGGCCCCAATTCTCATTTCGCACCGGGGCCTCGAAAACTTAGAGAGGGCCCTGTTTGGCGTTACCGGTTGGTTTCGGCGGTTTTGGACCGGTTTTGAAAAATTTGGCGAAATTTCATTCAAAGTTTGAAAAATTTCGGACCGAAACCGACTGAAATTTATCGATTTTCGTTATATCGCCCTTGCCGGTATTTTCTTTAAACCGAGATTCAAAACACTGGGTTTCACTAGGGAGGTGAACCAACGACTAAAACAAATTCTTGTTCAGCAGAGCATCATCCGCCAGTTGAGGACAGAGGAAAACTCCCGTTAATTAGCCGCTGCCCTGTTTCAGAAGGCGTCGTCAGACAGACGTGTCCGATGATATAAACAAACAAAAGGCAAGGCAGCTAGCTGCTGGCACTTCCTTCTCCGTTTGCAACTGGACCAGTGGTGGCCAAGGTACATATGATTTCTCCAAGTATCCTGTCCACTAAAGTTATCACGGGCCCTAATTTCTCCCTCTTTTGGCCTCAAATGATTGAACTATATACTACTATGTATCATCAAAAAGGTTATTTGGCTCCGTCGTGACGGCCAATGCAACCGGTACACAACTTGCTGCGTCTGGTCCGGTGTTGCCATCACAGTCTATATCGATCTGCGCTCGTATAAAACAACCGGACACCCAGCAACCGCAAGCGCCATCCAAACCAAACCAGAAACCACACACAACAAAATGCCGGCCAGCTCGCCCCTCGCCGTTCTCTTCCTCCTCCTCCTCCTAGGCGCCCTTCTTCCGGCGAGCCCCGTGGCCGCGGCTTCGGCGGCAGCTTCGGCGACGGCGGCGGCAGGATGGCCGTCGTCCTCCACGCCGCCATGACTCGAGGCGACATCGTGACGACGACGCCGGCTGCGGCGATGTGGCGGCGCCGGCGCTGGAGGAGGTGGTGGCGCCGGAGTTCCCGTCGGCCGCCATCGGCGGCCCGCCCGGAATCGGGTACAGCACCTTCGACCCCAACCACCAATCGTGCGTGAGTAACTGCGCTGGGAAGGCGCAGGGATCGGCCTACACCCGGCCGTGCACGTACGCGCAGGGGTGCCCCCAAGGCCACCCCTGACCGGCAACTGCGATGAGCCGCCATTGCCGTCGACAGAGGTGACCACCGACGCGCGACGCAGCGCTCCCTCCCAAGCCTGCATCTTAGCTAGTAGCTACTTCTCTATCTCCACAATGTGTTCTTAGCTACTCACTCGATCGTCTCGTACCTTAATTCGACCAGTGTCGACTGTCAAGTTGTACTATCAAAATAATGTTCCAATTTCCACCACGTCATTCGTATAAATAAAATGTACTACCATTCAAACAAAAAGCAGTTAAAATGGCGCACATACTGTATATTCCAAGAAGGTGCGGAAATGGAGAAACACCGCTTGATGTTTTAATTGGTTACGAACTTCCGACCTCTGCGCTGTGGTGGAGCACGTACCTATTATTATCGAACAGATTGGAAGTTCGTTGTTGTTACCAAAAGTTGAAACGTAATGCGCGCGAATGGTACCTTTTGGGTCATATGCGCCATGAAACCATCACATGAAGATGCCGACTTGTGATGGTCCCGGTGATAGGGACAATCCACCCGACGCTCGAGGACAAGATTTGGTACAAGAGAGAGCCGAAGCTTTTCGCACTAACTGCAAACTTGCTACGCCGTAGTCAAGAAGAAACCAGGCGAGGGAAAATCGATCGAGCAATGCTACACTTACGTACAAACCTTATATATAAAATTTTCACCTAAAAAAACCTTGTAAAATTATACGCATAATATATAGACGTGGCAGCAACAAGTTGGTGGCATGATGTTAGGGTTAGCTTGATTCATGGAGGCATGCATGGGCTATAATTTACTAGCACATTAGCTTTTTTTAAAAAAAGAATTTTGTAAATACTTTAAATAGACATTTACGACTTGTGCAGCTAGCGTCGATTAGCTAACATGCTCCAGAAAAGTGGTAAAGAAATTTGGTGAACACAATTTGCTCAAACACCCGATTATCCATAGTGATCCGTGCTCAGTTCTGAGATGATACCTCAATTATTTCACAGAACCACTAGTTACAATAACTACATCAAGTCCAACTTGGCTCCCATTGGACTTTCAGATGATGAAAGTCCTCAAATCTCTCAACTTCTAGGTAGTACTCTTGAGACCTTTCTTCTAACATAATTATCTTGGCCTACCCTTATCCGATTCTAAACTACCTAGACAAAAGGCTTTCAAACAAGTCCTAGATTCCCTAGATTCTAGAATAGATTCTTATTTCCTGAGAGGAGCGTCAAGTGGTGGCAGGCTCAAATTGAGCTTTTCCCATGTAGGAGTAGTACTTCCTTTCCATGCAAAGCTCAATCCAGCATTTTCCTCCAGGAAGTACTATATTGGAATTAAGGATTTAGAGATGCAAAACCTTTGTGCAACACACAATGAGATCGAGAGCTACCACAGCTGACTGGGAGCCAAAACGCCGAGCTTATGAAAGTTCCAAGACATGGAGGTCACCATCCGGTGCTTGCTCTGTCCAAAATGAGAGCACAAAAGAGCTACTCGCCCTTCACCGAAAACTACGAAACCCCATCAAAACACAGCTTTAAAAACAGACACGAAATTCTGGCATGGAGAGAACGCATTGTGGCATCTGGTTAAACTATAATTGATATATTATGTCTTTTCCCTCCGCAGGCCTGCAGCGAGCCTGTTTCTTTGTGAGGTAGTATCAAATTTGCATCTCACACTTGCGTGTGCTCAGGCAATATGCATGATTGCTCACTGCATTCGTTAACGTTTCAGTCATTACGGATATACAAGGGTATATTACAGTGCCTACAACATGCAGCTAGGCCCTATGATTTTCTTTTCTTGTCGTTAGGTCAAGCAAACTAGTTCAAATTTGAACTAGCAAGGTTGTCCTAACGAAAAGAAAAAGGATACAGGAGGCAGTTTATGTGTTTTAATACCATAATCTCAACTGCAGTTTGGCGAAATATTCTTACATGGAATCGATTTGGTTTTAATTTTAAAGGGAGAATAAGTGCCAATCCTTGTTCACTTTTAGGATAGTTTTTTCTTTTGGGTGGCGAGGAGGAATTCGAGCTTTATTAAATAAGAATAGGTTTATGCTCCACATCAATAAGGTCGGGCTTTATAAGGAGGAGGTCTAAGCATGTTTTGCTATGTGCTACCCTATTTTGACTCCTAGGACAATATCAAAACTTAATCTCTCTGAGCGAATTTTTAAGGATAGATTCTTAGATTTAACCACTAGAAATAGAAGACATTGTTTCAAGCTAATTTTGATCAAACCTGTGGATGGTCGAAACAAAGATGTGTAAGACTAAACGGGTTCATTGTTTTTGCTGATTCCCGCCTAACTAAACCAACCAACTTCATTGTTCAAGAAAAACATGCATCTTTCCATAGTATTAGTTTGATCATCGTTCAACACATTTATCTTATATGTAACATTATTTTTGTGCATGCATCTCAATTTAATTCACTTGTCTACTTGCAAAAAAAATATATTACGGGTATTAAAAACTTTCAAAATGTAGCACAACATTGAACTATAAGGACCGCTCAAAGTTATTTCGCATGCCCTGGTGATGGCTATCAACTTTATAATATCCCCTACCCTGGGTATTTGACACAATCCTACTTTATCTAAAGTTCACAATCTAACGATGATGACTTCTTCTGGCCCGTAGTTTCTACAACTTTGGCTTTAGCTAGCGCGGGCGCTTTTTAACGGCACAAGCAAGGCATAGATGCCAAAAGCTAATATGGCACAAAAAAAAAAAAAAACATAGTCCGCATTCACGCGCCCTGGTTTTTGAGTGTCAATTTTTTTAAAATTTTTTTTGATGAGAAGTTGCTTACAAGTGGATGAGTAGATGACAGGGAAGAATGAGTTGCAATAGCGCATCGAGTTGCAGAACTTGCATTATTATTCTTCAAGATGGATTCATCCTATACACTGGAAGTACAACATATCGAAGTCCAAAGCTCCTAAGTGCCCACTAAACGCGCGAACAAAAGCACACTCAGATTACTTAAGCAGCAATTAACAGCGTGACAAACACTCGACGAAGTGATCAAGCAGGGGAGAACCGAGTCTGACATTAACTCGGTCGATCTAGCTGTCGGCGACGACGGTACGGATGACCATGGTCTCGGAGGAGGCGGCGGCGCCGGTGACCATGGACGGCTGGCAGAAGACGATCTTGAGCTCGCCCGGCGCGCGGCAGCTCTGCGGCACGGGCTCGACGTCGGTGGGCGTCGTCCTGGTGAGCGGGCACTGGCTCTTGAAGTATGCCGGCGGGCCGCGGCAGGCGGCGCCGTCGCCGACGCGCTGCGGCGGCGGGCACTCGCAGTTGAGGTCGACGGCGCAGCCGAGCGCGGGGCACTGCCCGCCGCCGACGGCCTGCGGGCTGACCACCACGGGCACGTTGAAGCCGTCGACGAGGCTCACGCTGTACGCGGCCAGGTCCAGGTCCCCGCCGTCGTGGACCGTGAGCTGCGCGACGGTCGCCGGCGGCGCGGCGCCCGTGTCGCAGCGCGACGCCGCGGCGTCGCAGCCCGTGCGCGCCGCCACGCGGCCGGCCCAGAAGGTGGGCGGCACGGGGAGGGAGAGGAGCGCGTTGGGGTCGAGGCGCGCCGTGTTGTCGGAGATGGAGGGGAGGCCGGAGTTGGGGGTGACCAGCGGCCACACCGGGTGCGGGCACAGGTTGTGGAGGGTCAGCGTGGTCGCCGTCGAGGTGGCGGCGTTGGCGGCGAGGAGGACGACCACGAAGGCCGCGAGGGATCTGGCCATGGCCATGTCGACTTTGCGAGTTCGAACGCTTCTTGTGAGGTGCGTTTTGTAATGAGAAACGAGACGGGGTTTGGCTTGTTTAAATAGCCCAGTGGAGCTCAAGTTCTTTGGGAAGGAAAGAGATTTAAACCACCGCATTGTAAGAGTTATTAACTAATATAAAGCTATGGCTTGCACACACGGAGATATGCTAAAAAGAGAAAATTGCAGTGTTGGAAGGCCAGGCTACCTCTAGCACGACTTTTATAAAAGGAAATTGTTTGAAGGAAATACATGTGCTTCTCTTGAGGAAAAAGCCGACGTTGTTTGTACTGCCTACAGATACGTTTGCGTTTTCAAATTTGTGAGCTCTATTAGACCTACTAATAGTAACAAAAGTAGATCATTTTCATAATGCATTTCTCAGCGTGAATAACATTCAGGAAGCTTCAGTGAATAGATTTTCTGCAGACGAGGATAAAACTTTATGCACGGGATCTAAGGTACAAAAGAAATGCAATGCAGAGGCAGAGCTGACTTGTCGGGGCCTCAAACAGCAATGACAATGGCAAGTGGAAACTCTCGATGCAATGCAACTTCTAGGCCGGCGCCCGCAACGTTCAAATCCACACCATCCCCGGCCGGCCGCCTAGCCATCCCGGGTAACACTACTTACGTTAGACAAACTGCCTGTCACTCAGCTGGGAGAGCTCAGCCAATAATTAGCTGATCCATCGTTCATGCAAGCATGATAAGCAGTTCTAGCAGTGTATAAGCAGCGTAAAATTGAACACCACATCATTTGACACATTCATCATCATATTCTCATATGCTCAACAAAAGGTGACATGTTGGGTATCAGGAGGCATAGCTCCACAGTAGTACAAATTTATAACCACATCCAACTACGACCTTCTGCCCCCAACAAAAACCATCCCGAAAGACCTATAGTTTGTTTTTCATCATCCCAGACTAGAAAACCAACATCGAGCAGAGCGTAGATATAACAAAAAAGAATAGACGCCTGCTGCTCCAACACCACCTGGAAATAAACTGATGCACGCAAGTTCTTGTACATCAGCGTGCCATACCGAACCGGACAAAAGTTTTGCCCAAAAAAAACTCTTACAAAACACAGACCAATAATGAATGCAAGGCAATGCAAGTAAAGAAAATGCTAGGAAAAAAAAAGCTTGCAGCTTGGGAGGGTATGTCTGACATAATGGACTTGGCCGCCCTTACAAAATAATCTTGTAATAATGCACTCGAGCCCACTTTTGCCTATTGGAGCAATAAGCAATTGGGCCTTGTCCCAACTGACCATCTGAACAGAGATTGATGCATGTGATGAATGCAGGGGAAAATGATAGTCAGACCAGACCGTAGGCGTGCCACGCTGAAGAAACGTCAGCATGTCAGGCAACAAAAGCTCATCTCACCTCCAATAAGAAATGAAGGTTCCAGATGCCTTTAGCAAAGTTAGCAGGCGGCCAACTTAACCCTCTTTTCGCCGAAGTGAAAAGGACGGGTTGACACATGTACTGATGCATGAGTTAGTGAGGACCCTTCGACGCTGCTGCAAGGATGTAGGACTTCTCCAAAGAGCAGGTCTGGACATGATGCAATCGACGACCCAGACATGACATGTGGATGGATGCAAGTGCAGACTCGAGACCACTGACACATCACCCCGAAACTGCACGGCTGATTGCTATCCTTGCCCAGTCAGCTGACTCCTTGACCAAAGGATCATCTGATGCCAAGCATTCCTCTAAAAATTGCTTGCTTGAGGAAGATTGATTGATCAAAGGACCAGCATGGACACCCAATGTGTCTGCCAGATCTCCCAGAACACCTATTGCGGTCTTCATCACAGTATCATCCCTGCAAAGAATAATATCAAAAGAATTAGAACAAACTAGTAGCTTCTATAAGTAAGACGGCAAGGTAGGAAATCTGAATGTATTCTTGACGACTTACATATCCTTTCCATTGTACAGAGCGTCAAGGAACTGAAGAATATGTGGTGCATACGGCATCAGCAGTTGTGTCTTAGGTGAGCTCTTAAATCCCTGAAGAATACCAGAGTAAGCTTCCAAGATTCCATTCCTTAACTGATTGGTGTAGTCAAGCATTTCATCATCAGTTGCACTGGCATGTGCCGACAGATCTGCTGCACTCTGCAGCATAGGCATGGCGTAGATCAAATACTTCTCAAAGTTCTCCCCAATTGCCAGTGCAATATCACCAAAGCATGAAAATATCGGCGGTTTAACAGATCTGTGCAACTGATTGCTGGATAAGTCCTTCAGGAGCTGGGTCATAATGCCATCACAGTAGGGTAAAATTTTGTCTTCCAGTGCCCTGCACAAGTCACCCACAACACCCACGGTAATGGCACAGACCTGATACTCCTCGAAGTTTTGAAGTCCCATCTCCAAATACTGATAAAACTGAGCCATGTATTTCGCAAAGTTTGGACCAGCTGCATATGCCAATGCACCAATAGCAAGCATAGCCTCCTCATGCACTGTGGCATTTCGGCAAGCGAACACTCTCAAAAACAGATCCATCATCTGATCTGCATACTGCAAGAACGAGTACTTCGTCGACTCCATCCCACCCAACTTTTGGATAATGACCTGCAAGCAGCCACAGAGAAGGCCCTGCAGTTCGCTCCTCTTTTCCTTCTCGTCAGTTGACAACTTTCCGGCCTCAAGTGTATTATGAAGTTCCATCATGATAACAGGCACCAACTGCATAACAATAGGGGCTGTCTCCTCGGTGGAACACCTGACAACTTCATTTAGAGTCTCATAAGCTGCTGTTCGCAACCTGGATTCCCCAGCATCCTCCCTGTGAGTAACCATAAGAAGGTTCTGGACAATATCTTGAAAGAAAGGGGATAATGGTGATGCAGATCCAGCATCCACATAGCCTTGAGCAAGGAAATAGAGTGCCCCACATGCTTTTTCAGCCACATTTGGAACGTCCTTCATGCTGTGAAGCAAAACAGTAAGAATTTGCTGACAGTTTTCAGCTGTAATGATAGGAGGAGTTTCCAGTGCTGAACCATGAAGGAACTCAAAGATTCTTCCAAGGGTCCAAGCAGTTGTGTCCTTCACATGGTTACTTGGATCCTTCATCAACGCAGTCAACATAAAGTTCAATGCAACGTTAACAAGAGGAGCCAGTTTATCTGCTGACGGACCTTCCAAAATTGAGCCAAAAGCATATGTTGCAGCCTCTCGCTGCCTCCAATCAGACTTAGTTATGTTTTCCTCCACAAAAGGCATCACAAGAGGAACAATATCATCCCCAACAGTCCTTGCCACCAGGCCCAAACAAGTCCCCCCAGCCATTGCAAGATTCCAAGCACCTTCATCCAAGTCCTGGTCTTCCTCCTGCTTGAGGAGAGTTTCCAACAACATCGGCACTAAGGCAGGAAGCGCTTGCTTGATAAAATAGTAGCAAGGAACATCAGAATCGGCTGTGAATTCACTACTGTACTCGTCAAGTATGTCAATTTCCTCATCACATATGGAACTCCAGAACTCAATAGCCTGAAGTGCAACTGACTCCTCATCTTCCCTCACAGCCTTGGCAGTGATACTAAATATGTCCTGCATGTATGTGGACAGCTTATCATAATATGTAGACGAGATAGCCACCAAACACTCAAAGGCTGCCTGCCTTATCTTCACCTCCGGAGACTGTGTTGCTTCACAAACAACTCTCATGATATAGTCACGCTCCATATCATTTGAGAAGTTAACCTGAGCAAAGCCCAATGCATTGTACAATGCACGTGTAGCTGCAAGCCTGACATCAGAGTTCCCCTCAGAAGCATTCATACCCTGAACAACAGCTGTAAGTATTTTATTGACTTGGTCTTGGTCAACAGCTTCTGGAGAAACTTCCTCGCACAAATAGCCGAGCGTCTCAAGCGTTGCCTGCTTGACATTTGGCTGGACCTGATGTATGTTGGAGAGCAATGATGCTATAAGTTCAGGCCATTGCTTCTGAGGAATCTCAATACCAGCGACCTTAGCAATAACTTGAGAAGCAGTAGATCTGGCACTTGCAATTTGAGATGAGAGGGTTTGCAGCAACAATCCTTTAATCTGTGCCTTGGCACCAGCATCCAATGCCAGCCATCTCTGGAAAAGCTCATTCTTCCTGTGCTGCTCCTTTGCATCCAGTGCATTCTTCAAAATCAACCCAGCTAACCTGCGGCTCTCCTCAGGTTTCTCTTCATTGGCCAACTCGCTTGAGAGCGAGAGCAAGAACCCTGGAAGGTTTTGGTCCTGGAACTGCTTGAGACTTTCTTCGGCATGCTTCCTAATGGTGCCATCGGCAGATTGCGCACTTAATAGAACTTGAGTAACATCGAGTGACATACTGACTCTGTAAAGACCAAAATAGGAGGGGATCAGTTATGGTTCGATGACATACCATAAGGAATCATCAAAGTAAAATAGCTCCACACCGATATATAAATACAGTAGTACAGAGAAGGATAGAAAAAGCAGCAGAGCAACAGTGATAGCAACATATAGAGGAGAAACAAACCACATCAAGACAGTGTGACCGACTCATAAGAGCAAGAATGATCCAATACAGTCATCAGGAGATCGAACCATGTACAAACTAGCAACATTAGCAGTAAAGAACATAATTACACCTAATTACGTATCATATTCAGATTGCTCCAGCATATACAAGACCTGAGACTCAGATTCTAGATAGTTTTAACTCCCTAGCCTCCAATTTAAGACTTCAACAAAAAATTAATGAAGCTACAGTACTCCAGCAAGCAAACACGTGTGGCTTCACACAAATAATTGGTTGCAGTAAAATAGGCCCACTACAGATTTGCATAATAAACTACCGCATCTAAAACTACAATACTAGGAAGCAGGGCATAATTGGTTCCCGGTCAAATTTTAGCAGCAAACTTGGACTTCCACCAACAACGGTAATAATTAGCATAACAGCATGAAAGTACAAGCTAAGCTATACCCGACTCACGAAACGGTAGGCACAGCACGTGTCAGTTCACGAGTGAAGCTATACTTCAAACAATGAGCTATGAAGAAAAGTAGAACGCGCGTATCAGATTCATCGAACCAGCAGAACCCTCCACACCACGACCACGACTACACATCGCCCACCCGTGAATCTAACTCACGACGAACTAAAACCACCCAATCCAAAATCTCTAAAACCGCAAACCAGCTCAGATCTAGAGACGCACGCACAAACCGAGCGCGAGCAACCCAGGCACGAGCAAGCAAGCGGCCGCCAACGAATCCACGGATCGAGACACGAGTTAATACACAGCCAGATCGAGCGGAGAGATCGGGAAGGAGATCCGGCGCGGATCGGGGCCGGTGCCCAGATCCGCGGCTGCGGAGACTAGGGTTTTGACTTGCACACTTACGTCGTGGGAGGCGCGTCGGGGCGCCGCGCTGGACGGCGGGACCGGACCTACGGGCTTCGGCTTCCTCGGCGGGCGGAGGCCGCGCGGCCGCGAACCCGATCAGCGAGGCGGCGCGCACGAGGGGGAGGAGGGGGTGGAGGCGGCGGCGGCGGCGGAGAGAGAGAGAGAGAGAGGGCGAGAGGAGGAGGAGGAAATCAAATAATGCGGGGAAAAGAAAAGAAGGGTATCTTTGGGAGGGGGTGGTGGGACGTGGGCGCGCCGGTTGGGCGCGGGCGTGGGCGGTTGCCGGCCGTTGGATCTGACGTGGGCGGACGTGACGGGATCAGGGTTTTTTGATTGGGTTTTCGTTGGTTGAATGATGGTTTCGTGTTGGGTTTGTTTATTGGGTTTGGACACTATCGTGCGCTGTCCGTGTCTTTCACGGCCCAAGTTGGGCTTGGAGTCGACTTCCAGACGCGGTTCGGTTACCTTTGGTTAATCTAAGGTCTAATCAAGACTCCACGTGCAGTGCAGGAGTTTTGTTAGGTGCCTCTTCGTAGGGGTTTGGATTCCTTATATTGGCGGTTTGACAGCTGAAAATTAGTCTGCAAAACAATAAAACAGTATGTGGTCGGTTAAGTTTGTGAAAGCATATAAGCAGACCAATATATATTGTACAAAGATATAGTTCGCTACAAGAGTAACACTGTTTTTGAGCTATTTTCCTTCCATGCCGATGATGGTTTGTAGTTATTTGGTCAAGTGCCTAGTAAAACCATGCCTAATAATTTTTTGGAAGATAGTGTTGCTGCGCAACCCTCCTGCGGATTCGAGAAAAAATAGTGGGCCTGTTCGGCTGGTACACTAGCTGGCTGTTAACCAGCCGAACTACTGTAGCAGTGCGCAGGGCATGAACCGGCAAACAACCAGCCAACAAGCAGACCAGCCACAGAACAGACCAGCGAACAGGCCCAGTGTTGTTGAATGTAGTAAACCTCTGGATGCGATATTCATTATACTGGTTAGAAACATTGCCGGGCATCTAAATTGTTGGGAAGAATAGGATATCTGTAAAAAAATGTTCTCCCTTCATCGGAATAGGTAAGCTTGTGTTTAAGTTTTTTTTTTTTTTTGGAGAAATGCTTGTGTTTAAGTTTGAACGAGAGAAATGGTCACGTTGGTATGAGCTCATTAGGCCCATCTCCCAAATTTGGCCCAAAGATATTCGGATATCCCTCGTTGTCACTGTCTTACATTCACGTGCACGTGTGGAACGCAAGAAGCAAGCTAATTAGGCGGGCGAACGTCTACTTTTTCATTTTCTTTTCCAGGCTTGTTACCATTATCAATTTCTTTCGATCAAGTTACCGATCTCGGCATGGCAGTGGCGTTCGAGGGATGTGCAATGTGAACCAGAGTCCCGGCGATGCGTGTGCATATTGATCATACACCAGCACTGCCAACTGCATTAATTCTACAATAGCACTAGTTTCAGCCAAGTCGGTTCGATCAGCTACTCTCGGATTACTGGATTAGTACACATAATAGGCAAATGGGGCATGTAGAGGCGAAGAAAGGGCGTATCACGTGTGTTCGATCTTAAGAACAGCTAGCAAATCGGACATTTGCGGAAGGATGTTGTTACAACTGCAGTGCAAAGTGGATCAGAGTAGCAGTTGCACTCCTATCCTAACAACCGAATCTTCAGTGGTAAAAGGGAAAAAATATCCAGAACAAGAGCAGTATAAGAATTTCAAGGAAGTACATGCACGCCACGCCATACAAAGTAAATTTTTTTAGAAAATGAAAATAGTTTCCCGCCTCTGCGTTTCCGCACATAGCACATAGCATTGCCATACAACTAATATCGTCACACTTTGCTTGATGCTCTCATGGACCTTTGAAACATTGAAGCACATTGAACTAAGAACTTGGAAGTTCAAGGGGGCGTCATGCAATGGGGCAAGACCATACCATCAAACATATAAGATCAAGAATTTTCGTCCAAATATGATGATCATTCAGTTCATTTTTATTCATAAGACCAACGCTGGTCCCAAGTTATGCCATGCTTTTCGAACTAATTAGACAATATTTTTGTTCTAATGATCATTCACTTCAATTTTGTGGACTCAAAGCGGCGGGTACCCACTTCTGTGAGAACTTTTACTGCCCTCACTTAGGCAGTGGGTGTTGTTGGTGATCAAGTATCTTATATTTACTAATTAGAGACTCCTTTCGGTGCCTCCACGTTAATCGGAGAAAAATCCAAGAAATTACCACAAAAAAAAAAAACATCCGCCCATCTATTTACATACTTGACAAATCTTAGCCACAGATCAAAAATCAAGTAAATCTCCACAAACGTGATGGCCAGAGTCCCTAGAGGACGTTACCATAGCATGGTTTACGTCAGAAAAAAATATTAATGGACGAGATGGTTGTGTACACGTATAGAAAACAAACTCTGAATAAGAAGGCCTGTGACTCTTTATTTTCATCGTCTACTTTTCTTAACATGTGCCTTCGTCTGCTACTATCCGCCCCCTTCCCTGGTGCGATCTCATCCGGGTGGAAACACGACCTAGCAGCTATGACCCTAGACGAGATGTTGGTGTCCATGCGGCTGCTGGCAGGCAGGTATCCATGGGCCACGGGAGGCAAAAGGCAATCAAAGCTCGCACGTGGCGCAGAAGAAGTGTCAGCTATAACCGCCGCTGATATTAGTCGCGGTTTCTCGATCATGCATCACGCAACGGCAGCTTTGTTGCCGTGAGTCAAGCCTTACTCTGTGTTTTAATTTCTTCCAACTGGGTTTAGTTCCTTGGAAGATTGATTAGATCAGAACTCAGATACCGTATCACATCATGGCGGCCGGTAATTTGCACTTCTCTTTTTTTTTTCCCCCAAAGTGCGTGAGTTTGTGTCATGACCACCAAACATCGATGCATACATCAGATAGCAGATGGACAGGGCATGGGATCACGGGTACATGCAAAGGCTCACGTACACAGCTGCGATGTCGATATAACATGCATGTGCGGATTACATAAAAGCTTGCAGCACGAAGCGAACCAACTGTTTAAACATAGATTATGGATGGGTGATGGCATCCACTGTATATACACACAGTTAACAAGGCCTTGATCAGAATTTAGTACAATATATAAGTTGGTTCTTGCACAATACTTCAACTATACTATATAACAAAGCATGATGACGTCTGCTTATCACCCACAACAATTATTACTTTTCGTAATCTTTGAATGAACTAAAATTCGTTTCTAGAACAAACTAGCAATTAGAGCAGATTTGAATAGCTGCCTCTTACATCAAGGAACATCTGCATAGCATTCGAATATTTAAAATGAAAGTTGCTTCGACTTTCAGGAGAGAAAGAATGACATGCCTTTTTAGTACAAGGAATGTTGACAAGTGACAACCACGCCCTAATTGGCATGGGCAATATGAGCAATCATTCATTAGGTCAATGGAACACATTTTCCATTTAGTATAGTTGTGTGCATGTAAAAATGTTCAACAGTATTTTGTACTCAGAAGTGCAAATGTTGTTTACTGATTTAAAACCCAACAAAGTTTTGCTTCCAAGTCCGAAAGTCAGATTATAGAGTCAAGTAATCGGTATATACACACATCACCATAAAAGTATCAGTGGCACAACTACAGATTACATAATAAATAAAACCGTCCAGTTAATTTACATTTAAATAAATTAAATAACTATGCTAAACAAGAATCATCATATTTCCTGGAGGCTAAACATAAGGATCACATTAATTATATTTGAGATTATACTCTTCTGACATAAATATATGTGTATTAATATAAGTAGTGTAGGACATGTTTTCAAAAAGAACATAATACTATCGAGTAAATGAAGGCTAACATAACCCCTATAAATTATTCAATGGATCCATCTATATCATTTTTAAAAAATAACCCAATGTCCTCCACACATGCTTCTAAGAGTGCCCATTTGTCCTATAAGAAAGAACTAAGATTAATGTACCCTAAGTAACCTGTATATACCAATATAAATTATCTACTCCTTTTGTTGAAATATTTATCCTGTAGCATTCAAAACCTAGCCCGTGCAGCTGCACGGGTTGAAGGGCTAGTAGTAGTAAATACAGTGGATGTGCTGGACAAGCTAGACCTATAGCCCTCCATCCTATAGGAAA
>JAAXCT010001989.1:0-104860 GCA_012490785.1 Eragrostis nindensis
TTTTTGTGATCAAGTCATACTCTCTGAATTGGTTCCTCGTAATTTCCCTTCAATTATCGGAATTTTGATTTATGTAAAACAACAAAAAAAACTATGAATTTGCAACAAAGGCATCATTTCTACTATTTTTGAACATGCATGTGGTATGATGTTCCATTATTAACTTTTTTCATTTCTTTCCATCATGGAAACATTTGGATGACAATTTTGTCGAACTCTTTCTTGATTGATCCATTTTTTTACCTTTGCCGTCTTTTGTTTGTTCACTTTTCCGGCTCTTCCTTTCTGCAATCAATCAGTTGGTAATACATGAATGAATGATTTTTCTTGAAGATCTACAGTTCATCTGGACTCTTCAGTTTATAGTACCTCATCCCTTATACTTATTTGATATTCTTTCTTGACCTGTGATAAAATAATATATCTAATTACTACAATCGCGTGGCGTTGTGAGAAACACCCACTCTGAAATAAATAAGTGAGTCATATTTCATCAGAAACAGTGTGGTCACCAACATTACTCGTTTTATCAGGAATAGTTGTGGCCATCAACACTACGGGTCTACGGCTCTAAATGGATCAAAATGAAATCAATTTCCTAACCTGTACGATAGATAGATGGACGTCCAACTGTAGCTAATCTAAGAGTATGACGTCCGTGTAATATGTACTTCATTGCAGTCACGGAGCATAACAATTGTGCAAGGAATTTGTACTAGCAGGGACGAAGCCAGGAATTGATCATGAGGAGGGCCAAATGATAAAATTTGACTCTTCAAGAATCCAAATATATTTTTTTCTAATTAACATTGTGAATTTAAAGGTACAAAGCATGACTGCATGGAGCTTCGCCCCTACTTGGAGCAAGGAAAGAGAAGCTGTAGTAATAAATATATTTTATATATATCCATGACTGCAATGAAGTGTATATTACACAAATGCCATGGTCTTCTTTAAAAGACATAATAAGTGTATAGTTTGGTTTCCTGTGGTGGAACCAACTCATCTAGATTCAAGTCCTAGTTTTGGCACAGGTATTATATTTACGACTAATTATTTTTTCAGTGTGAGACAATATTCTCAACGACAGCGAGGCACCCGTGGTGACTTTATGCATCTCTCTCTTTTTTTTTGAGATCGACTTTATGCATCTCAAGAACAATTGACCCAGTCTTCTGGATGCGTTCATAGGGATACGGTGTGCGTGCATGTGTTCATATGGGTGAGTATTTGTGTGTTGTGAGTGTCGTGTGTGTACTATATGTAGGTCTAAAACAGCTAAGTTATACATGAGGGCAAATAGCGGCAAACCCCCTAAAACAGATATATTGTTGACGCCTATTAAAGCAAGAATTTTTCGTCAACTATCTGCACTTTTGAACCCCAAATCCATCAAGCAAAGGTAGAATTAGGGCTCAAAACTAACGGATTCCACAAGTTTTGGTGAATTTGTGAGTGCAGGTGCATTTCGTACGAAAACGGGAAAAAGGAAGCATAAAACATCAACTTTACGAACACCAAATTTTCCCCGAAATAAAGATATCTCCCCAAAGCCCAATATCAAGAAGACATGAAGAAAGATCGTTTCCTGGAAATCCTCAATAGTGAGAAAGATATATGGATCGACCAAATCAACCCAAATCATATCAAGAATATTCCAAGGATCCATATCAGAATCATATCAAGAATATTCCAGGATACACATCGGGATCATATCAAGAATATTCCAGAGGATATCCAGCATTATCAAGAATAGAATATTCCAGAGGATATACCAGAGAAGAGGGGAGGCAAGAAGTCGACAAGGCAGGTCGGCCGACCCCATAAGGCAGGTCGGCCGACCAGATCTTGAGGCCTTTATGGCCCATCTTTCTATGGCAGGTTGCCACCGACCTCCTGAGGAATATTCTAGGTACCTTCCCTGCATTGATGGCAAGCAACCGCCTCTTCCACCGCCTCCAAGGCCTATAAATAGAGGGGTACCCCGTCCCCTCCAAGACACACAAGAAGGAGAGCCTCATTCCACTCCTAAGGGCCTAGAGCCCCTTGTATACTAGTAGAGTAGGAAGAGAGTAGGGTAGAAGAGAAGGGTAGTCCTCCATTTGTGAGAACAAGCCCCAATCTTGTATCTTTGAGAATACTTACTTATAATTCATTGTTCGTTCCTCGTTCGTTCATCGTTCGTCGTTCGTTCATCGTTCGTTCATCTTATTCATAAGTAAGTATTCTCGATCTCCTATTGGATTGTCCGCTTCATATCTAGTATAAGTTCTTTCTTTACTTGCTTACGGGATCATCGTTCTGTTCTAGAGTGCCTTGCCTTCGTTCAGCTAGCCCAGGCTAAGGTAGTAATCAATAACTTAGACGTGGTGTCTAGGTTAGAGGTTACCTTTGTTTGCTGCGTGCTCCACGGTTTGTAGAGGTAGGCGGTAGGTGGTGACAGCCCTATCCGTCCTTCGTACTCCTCCACGTTCAGGTACTCCTCCACGTTCAGGTACGTAGTAGAGCAATAGGTCGGAGTGACTTGGCAGACTAGGTCTAAGCTGGCGCTCGAAGTAAGCAATTAGAGGCAGGATTTATCTTCTGCTAAGAACCTTATCCATAGGGATCCTCTCTACCAAACCTACCATTCGTGTCCTTGGACGAGCTAGCATAGAAGATAATTATACTCCATTCTTTTGGGAAAATACGGTTGCGGATTTATTCGTGACGTTAAAGAAATACCAACATATATCCAGCTATGGCGGCAAGTATAGCCGGTTATTTAAATCTTAATATTGATATAGAATACAACGCTGAATCATCAAGTTCACGACGTCCATAACAAGGATAAATAGCATATGAGAGGTCCCCTTGCCTAGCTTAGACCTCTCTGGTGATGAATGACTTCCCCCGGCGTCCCATAGAGTCAGATTTGCGTGAGGAGCTAGCAAGAGGACTGCCAAAGAAGAATTGACAAATCACCAATGGTTGGTACTTGGTAGACATACAAAAGGAACTCACAGTTTTTGATGGAGCATCCCTTGGGGGTCGCACTAAGAGCAACTCCAGCGGTCTCCTAATCCCCCTACCAATCCTAAAAATCCTGTCATATAGAGAGGTAGGGGCTAAAAAACGAGCTCCAGCGGTCTCTCAACAAAAACCTTCATATTTTTTCTCCCCTCCCAAAAACCAGCCCTCTCCTCCCCAAATTTGCTCCAACTCTCCCCCCTCCCAATAGTAGTTATACGTGGGTCCCACTGCTTCAGCCGACGCGCGCAACCACCTGCGCTCCCTCCCTTGTCGCCGACGCGCCGCGTCCCCGTCGAGCCCTCGTCGGAGCCGCCCTGTCCCATCGTCGGGACCCTCGTCGAGGCTTGGGCGAGTCGTGCGACGCCTCGAGCCTTGATTTGAGCTCATCCCTGCTCGAATGGAGGCCAAATCGGGGCGGCCTCGACGTCAGCCGCCATGGATCCCAGCGCGGGAGAGGTGGAAGCCGCGGACGAGGATCGACGTCGGCCGCCATGGATCCCGGCGCGGCCTCCCTTGCAATGGACGCCGGCGTCGACTCGAGCAGCGTGGATCTCGACGCCTGCCGTGGAGCGCCCACCCGTCGTCGCCCAAATCGAGTTCTTCCTGCGGCGGCCGTGGGCGAGGCACAGGCGAGCTCGGTGCGGGAGAGGCGGGCACGGCCGAGCGGGGGAGAGGCGGGCGCGGCGCGGCGTCCATGGGCGAGGCCGGCGCGGGAGAGGCGGACGTGGCGCAGCGGCCATGGGCGAGGCCGGCGCGGGAGAGACCGGCTCTGGGAGAGGTGGGCGTGGCGCGGCGGCGCGGGAGAGGCGGGCATGGCACGGTGCCGTGCCGTGGCACCTGTGGTGGGGAGGGAAAAGAGATAGATATGGTGGGGTCCAATCCCAAGTGAGAGGGAAGAGAGAAAGAGAGAAAAAGGACCCACATGTTAGGTTATTGGGAGATTGTTGGAGCTGCACCTCCCAATATCCTGAAAATATTATTAGAAGCCTCCCAAGATATTGGGAAGCAAATTAGTGGGAGACTGCTGGAGCTGCTCTAACCGCAGCCAACGATGAGGACAAAGCAACGGTCTGTGAAAAGTTCCAGGAGACGAAGTTACTCGGAACCAGGACGTGGCCAATTTCTGCATTGCAACGTCATCGAATCGAATTAAGTAGAAAGGATTATCTTGGATTACTTTGCAAGCATGGTCGAGTAAGCGAGTCCTGATCTAGTCAACACTATACCCGTCAATTCAAGGTGGCCTCATGTACTTATTACTGCAGCATGGCAAATGGCCCCTTGATGTTGAAGCTCAGTGTTTCTTCTGACCAGGCGTTGAATTTGAGCGAAAAGAGATCAGTTTCTCTTATTATAGTCCACATTTCATGCATCTTTAGAGATATTTGCGTTGGGAAATCACGTCCAGGCGTCCAGCCTTGTTGGGACATGGAAATGTCATTTAGCTCACGTGCAAAAAAGAGTAGATAGAATATGAGGTTTAGACCTACCGGCTTGTCTATCGATCCGATATGTACTGTATAAGATTAATTGCCATTTTCTCTGAGAACAAAAACTGTGGGGTATACGTAATAATTAGCTATCCAATGCCTTAACCGGAATCATGGCTGCCGCGTTCAGGCATTGTGCTAGAACAGAACTTGTTCCAGTTTCAGTTTCTGTGAGCAAATCATCGCACAGATAAATCTGATTTTTCATCAACATTTCAGCCGTGCACCAATTAATATAAGAATATAACTGTTAACGTCGAAAAACGCCTCCACACGAGCACATTCAGTCGTGAGTCGCCGGGGGCGCTCCTTGCAGCGCGTCAGCAAAAATTTGATGTTATAGTTTTAGATACAATAGTTTCATCGCAAAAAAAAAAAGAAGAGGATACAATAGTTTCATCGAGTCCCAACGTAAAGTGCAAGATGCATCCAGTCAGGAAATGCGCACCTAAGGTTTCTCTAGCGTTGGCATGCCTCATGCATGTCACGGAGTCTAACAGAAGAACGAATGAGATTTGAAATAGGACGGTAAGGAAGAAAAGGGTTTAAAAAGGAAAATAAAGATAGCGTTGGATATATAGATGCCATTGGAATTTTTCCTCAATCTGCTGCACCCACATATACTTACACAAACTTTCGCTATGCCACACTCTAAGATTGTGGCTGATTGATGATACACTGCAACTCAAGATTTTAGTTGTGGCACACCTCGCAAATTTGTTGTTCTTCTCGGCAGGAGAAAAAATTATTTTCAACCATTTATCTCAATAAAACACATTACAACATGAGTATTAACTCAAAGCTATACTATTGTACTCTATATTTTTTTCTTGAACACCCAAGAGAGCTGCATATTATTGCATTAAGAAGAAGAGTTTTGGGGGTATAAAGAGACCCCGATTATGATTATCATCCCCCCCCCCCCCCCCCCCCCCCCAACAATGCATAAACCTCATTTACGCCGGGTTACATAAAGACGACTCGACCAAACAAAAAAGAAAAAACTGAATGCTTCAATCCTCAACCTTCTGGGGCTTGTAGGAATGAAATTCCTTTGGTCCCTGCCATCGACCAAAGAGCCGTTACCTGGTACCCCCTCCGAAATTTTAATATGACGCATGTATAATTAGCGTCAGGCATAAAAAAAACAGAGAGCCTATGCACATGTATTACCTGATGTTTTTATTGCCTTTAAATTCCAAGCGAAGGCCAATTGCAAAAAAGAAAAAAGATGGAATCCACCCAATCAACACAAGTATAACAATTAAATAAGCTCAAATCAAGGCTAAATTTGGAAGCAGTGTTACATCTACAAACAATTAACAAACCTTCGCGTACGGAGCTTGCCCTAAGCTCCGAAGGAGGGGTCGCTTGTTCTTCTCCTACGTTAATGAAATACGTGCGATGCGCGTTCTAGAAAAAAACAAACATCTACAAACAAGTTTTACGTAAATTCTACGCACTGCTGACGTGACGAAACATGGTTGGTTGCGTGATCTAGGATGCATAATTCAAAAAGGCACTTGCTATAAATTCACTCATGCGTTAGCAGCACTTGCTATAAATTTAATAACACGTCAGCATTTTGTAGAAATTTTGTAAAACTGTAAGTAAACATATCGATTTCGAAACACCAAAAGACTTCAAAGGATACATGTCAATACCTTCTAGAGTCGAATACTTGAAAACAAACGAGATCAGAACCTTTCCTTCTTGTTTTTCCCCGACGCCGTATGGATGCGAACTCCAAGATGAACGTAATATTGTGTGGAAGGAAGAAGGGGCACAACATATATAGTATTTACCGTAGTGGCGGGTAGAGGTGATGTCGTTTGCGACCAGCACTACAAGGACGACTGTAGTGACCAGGGGCGGTGATGTCACCATCCACCACCGTTGGTCTTCTAGCAGTGACGGGCGATGCTGACTTCACTCTTGCCCGTCACTACTAGCCAGCCTCCTCTGTAGTGACGCAACCGTCATGTAACGTCACAATCGTCAGCCACTACTATCGCCCTACATTAGCGATCGACGTCTACAGTACTACAGGCGCAGACTATAGTGCGCGGCCTGGGCCTGCACGCCACTACAACCAAAGGGGTGGTTTTCGTCAAATTAAGGCCCCATTTTCAGTAGTGCTGTATCGATGGAACTTCAGATATTTGGAGAAAAAGTAAGTGCACACCCACAACGTAAAAAAAATGACATGGTTATGTAAAGAATTCTTAATTTACAACAACAAAATGCTACCACCATGACCGTGTAAATGTAAATTTTATATCGAGTAGTATGTTTTTGTTTGTTAAACACAGTACAAACACAGATACTCATACCCAAGCATGCACACTCACCTCTATGAGTGTATATACGTACACCGGTATCTCTATTAAATCATCACAAGACGTCTCGCTGTCTACGATGTCGCCTCTCACTGAACGAGTAGCCGTAAATCCGAGCAATCATATTAAGTCTAGACTTAAACTCGGATGGACATGCTCCATGCTCCACAACAAGAGACCTTTCCAGCTGAGCTACGGCCACTTCGCTTGATATACATTATATTCTTCTACTTACTTTCCAGATGACGTGCTTATATATTTCGGCAGCCATCGACATGGCATCGGTATCAGACCTTAACATTGTTAGTACGTTGTGTGCAGACCTATATTATCCAAAATTTGTCAGGTTGACACATTCCATCACGTACGGAAGCGGTATTTTTCTTCTTACACCTTTCAGAGCAGCAAGGTATGGTGCGTATGAGAAGGTCAATGCGGCACGTGTGCTTTTCTTTGTATTCTTCTAGCCAGTAGTGAACTCGATCGTTCAGTTTCAAAAAGACTGCTCCGTTTTCCCTTGTTTGAGAGTGCACAACGGAATTGCATGGATGGGGATGGACCGTTCGCTTACTGTCAAACTATAATCGAGGGATGGAAAACAATAAATAAAAGACTTCATGTTGCTTAAAGCTATAAAGGGATAGGGATTTGTTAAAAACATGACTAAATATTAGTTAATTAGGTGTGTTGCTAAAACATTAATTGTTACCATGTTCGTATTCCATCTTTGCATGTCTTAGAGTACTTAAAATTTAAACAAAAATATGGATGAATGTATTAGCATGCTACCATCTGCAATCATTGCAAAAAATAAGATCTTGAACAAAAGTGCCCATAATGTGTTGTTCTCTGTAGTCATTTACTCCTTCCGTTTTTAAATTGTTGACTTTTTGAGTTACGTTTGACCATTCATCTTATTCAAAATAATTTAAAATTACCATATATCTTGTGGTGAGTTGTTTTATTAGTAGAGAAAATTAAAGCATAATTATAATTTTGTATATTTGAGTTAATATTTTGAATAAAATGGACAGCAAACGTAACTCAAAAATCAATAGTGTCAACAATTTAAAAACAGAAGGAGTAGCATTTTGGAGCAAAATTCAAAATAATGTTAACTGCTTGCTGGAATTATAGGGTCTGATTGTTTGACACTTGGGTTGGATGCAGTATGAGAGTTGCTGTTTTTTTTTTCAAACAATAGTATGAGAGTTTTTTTTTTTTTTTGCGAGTAGTATGAGAGTTACTGTCGAAAGACAATTCTGCCGCATAAAGTTCCAGAGGAAATTAATTACTTGGTTTTTAATCCCTAGATCTTTGTTCTTACAAAGATGTTTCAAACAGTAAAGTTGAATTTACACATCTGTATTGGTTATATTCTTTTTCTATCAGTTTCATGAAAAATGTAAGTATAATACAAACCTTTTTAACACACAAATTGATTGCGCCTCACAATTTATCTTACTCTCGTCTTTTTCCTGTTAACGGTTCAAAACCAACACCTCTGATATTTGTGTTCTTTGAAATGTGGATAACAAGAGCAACTTGATCTCTCCCGCACAATTGAAACGCCTGGTCAAATCAACCACATTCCTGGGCCACTGGCCGCGCTGCCGTCAACTTGACCTTTGTAGTTGGGATCTATGGCAGGATCTGGACTCGCCCACTCGACACTGCATGTAATAAAGTGATAAAAATGTTTTTTTCTGCTAGAATGGGTGACGTTTTGATGTAGACTGCTTGGCCGCAGGTTTCCGGGTAATTTCATCGTGTGGAAATTTTCAAAAGCCGTTCTTTGTTTTGCCAGCAGGTATATATTGCTGGATGCTGTAAAAGGTCCACATATTATTGAACTTATCACCCAAATTATCCTGAATCCCGAATACACCACACCAAATTTCACAAATTATTCATTCGCAAAAAAAATTACAAATTATATGGTACAACAGCACTCAACTGAGTGCATATTTTGCTAAAGATAGCATATGTACTTCTCGCAAAAAAAAAAGATAGCATATGTACATGTTTATATTTGATTTGGTTTGTTTCCTTTCGCAAACCGACTGTAATATCTTGTAATTTCATCAACCAATTATTATTGGATTGAGATCGTTGCCTGGCTTCCTCCAAAAAAGAGATCGTTGCGGCTTGGAGCCAATATAGCGCCCCCGAGTCTTGCAATTTACAATACCCGAGTCTTTCTTAATTATCTTGTCGGTGCTTAGTTTTCCTCCAAGTTTATGTCCGAACAATGCCTGATTCGAGCCTAGAAAGCACTTAAGGAAGGGATGGCAACAGGCCAATATTCATTTTCACCTTGTGAAGGTCGACAGCACAATTAACATATATCTTTTAATTTATTTTTTTTCTTTTGCAAAACACAAACACTCACATAAACATACAAGCACTCACCTTTATGAGTTATGCACACACATTCTAACCTTATGATTCAATAAGTCACCAAATGCACCTCGTTGTCGATGGCACATTGTCTCCCATGGAAATAATATATAGCCGTAAATGCAATACCGTGCCAAGTCAGATATTTAAATCCGGCTGGTTCCACAAGAAACCCAACTATTTGAGCTATGCTCAGTTTGCAATTTACGTTTCATTTTCACTTTCTCATATATTCATACCACTATGCTACTTATGGAATTATTATATTGTCACGCACATATCAAACTTATGACCTACCAAAGTAATGATCAATTATTAGAACTTATTCAAAGAGCTTTTGAAACTTCCTTTCAACTGAGAACTTATTTAACCACCTGCAAAATCCTTGTTTCATAACATGCGGGACTTATTGGGCCACCTATAAGAGCCAACGTAAGAGAATTTGAAGCTCATTGAACCAACTACGGGAACTTTCTTTGGTTAAACTTGTAGCTTCTATTACAAACTGGTGGAACTACTGTCCGATAGAACTTGGAAGTTGGAACTCATTGAAGTCTTAAACTTTCTTTGATAAAAAACCATCCGATCGACGACATTCGACCAACAATTCAATCTTTGGTAACATTTGAAACCTATTACCAACTGTGGGAATTTTCTCCACTGACAGAAAGCAAACTTGATAAGCATTGCTCTCAAAATGCATATACCGCGCTCTATGTCTTTTTATCAGCCACTGCGCCCACGGTGGAGGTTACAGATAATTCAAAAGGCCACAAAACACCATCCAAAATGGCCGACTTATCAATGGCACGGCCAGAAACGCATGATGTCCATGTGCTATGCTAAAAAAATGGAGATAAAAATCAAACACCTACTTACAGATATTCCTCTAACTTGCTGTTTAGTAAAGACATCCTATCAAAATTGTTGCTAATCATTTTATTTTAGACATTTTATCTTATGAATCACTAATTCAGCTGCCAAACTCCACAATTCATGTAGCAAAGAATTGAAGCATCAAACCTGTCCTCTGTATTAAAAAAAAAATCCTCTACAGAAAAAAAAATCAAGCTCAAAGCACTTTAGCACACCGTTCTAATCACTTTCCGTATGCATTAGCCATCATTTCTCACTCGTCCTAGATCTTTAGATACATATTTAGCTGTTTACAATGTACACTAGTTGGCATTAGCATGGTATAAAATGCAAAACTGGTCTTACAATTTAAAATGGATAGCGGTCATTTTTCATACTCCATGTGTCTCAAATTACTTGCCATCTTAAGCTTTCTATCAAGTTCATTGAGTATTCTCTGAACTGGACAACCTATAATCTAAACCTAAAAAACACTCTCAGGATGACAAATGACAAGTAAACTGAGACGGAGGGAGTATATAATGATAATTCAGAAAGAAAAGAAACACACATAAGCTTACTGGTACAAGCAGACATCAGCAGGTTAAGCTTAATCGTGAGAAATACTTAATTTTACATCAGAAAAGGGCATGGAAATATCCCACATCCAAAAGCTCAATGTTTTCTTTACCAACCATTTGAGCCTTGAATCTCTTTTCTAAAAAAGGAGATTCAGATACTCCAGACTGACAAGGATATACAAATTCCCCCTTTTATTGCAGGTTAATAAGTACCAGTACACAAGCTTCGGAAAACACAGGTCAACCGCTTGACCGATATTACTGTCCAAACAGACGCCTTGTTGCTGGATCAGTGGTAAAGCTTGTTGAGGTCATCCTTATACTTGGTCTTTACTTGCTCCCTCTTCAGTTTAAGTGCAGCCGTCACCAACCCAGATTCTGGAGTCCATTGTTCAGGAAGCAACAAGATTTTTGCTGGTATCTCAAATTTCTCAAGCCTTGCATCTTTTGCAGCCTGCTTACGTAACACATTAATTCAGGGAATGAATATAAAACAACAAAAATGAATGATACATTTGAGTTGTCTAAAATTCCAAAAGGCTCTAAAGCACTATACTCTAAAGCACTATACACAATTGAGTGCAATGAACATAAACCTAATATCACAACAAGCTTGAGGTTAACCATCAATTGCAAAAGTGGACGCGAATACGTCACTGCAACAACAATCTCTCATTGTACTGTAGTTGCTACAGGTAGTCTAGTTATTATACTACATTTGCATGAACATAGAACTATTGCACTAGTTAAATGAAAAAATGTGCTTCAGTAAACCAGACAGGTTTGTTCAATCAAGTGGCAACTGTTACTACTAGCAAAATATTGATCTAATGACGTATAGAAGCACTGAATTATGCCTCACCTTTGATAGAGACTGCTGGACCTCCTTTATTGCCTGATCATTCTGGCAAAGCTCTCCAAAGTCTTTGTAGTTTATCCCCGAATTTTGGGCCCATTTCTCTAAGGCCTGGCGTGCCGGAACAACCAGTGCAACACAATAATTATGAAATGGGTCTGCATATACCATGATACTATCCACATAACTGCTTGCTGTTAGAGCTGATTCAACCTGCAGAGATGTAGGTAATTAATTACACAACAACAACATACAAACAATAAGAGGCATCTTTTAAAACTAACCTTGCCGAGAGAAACATATTCTCCATGCTGAAGTTTGACAATATCCTTTTTCCTGTCAATAATCTCAAGGCACCCATCAGGATGGAACTGACCAATGTCTCCAGTGTAAAACCAGCGCATGCCCTTCTCATCAACCTGTGGGACGTGGGTAACAAAAACATGTCACAATACTTGATGACTGCAGATGCTATCACAATCGAGCATCCATACCTTATACACCTCATTTGTCTTTGCTTCATTGTTGAAATAACCTTTTGTTATACTGTGCCCACCAACTACGACCTCTCCTCTTGGCATAGGAGAATCAGAAATTGTATAACCACCTTCTTCCCATGAAACAAGCTACATTGTTGACAAAAAAAGTACGATAATTAAAGAAAGAAAAGAAGTCATTCAGGGCCAAAAAAACAATGTTTTGGAAATCTTTTAAGAATCAACATCAGATGCATGATGGCGGTAAATAGTTGGAAGAGAGTTTTGTGCATGCCTTTGCAAACTTTAAAATTACCATTGTAAAAGTGTGAAGGAAATCACACTTTAACATTTTGATTAGTATTTAAACTAGGATATTTATTATGTTATTCGTAAATTTGTAGAGGAAGAGGGGCTATCGCCCCCCTTGGGTCTAAAGAAGTACCACTCCTATGTGCCAACAATTTAGATTATTAATCCACACATGAATGAACTAAATTTGTTAACTGCTATCCTAAATACAAAAAATTCATAAAAACATACCTTGACATAGCAACAAGGAAGTGGTGGCCCAACACGACCAACACTTATGTCATCCCATTCAGAGAAAGCTGCACCAGCACAGGTCTCGGTCAACCCATAGCCTTGACCCACTGGAACACTGCAGAAACACCAAAAAGAAATGAATCACATTGACAACCAAGAAAGCTCATGGGAAGGAAAGCCCATGTTCGACCAATTAATTCTTGAACTTCTCTGAGAAGTTCAGAAAAGGTCAGAAATTAAGAACGAACTTAAATTAACAGTTTCAAAAGGTAAATGATTTAAGTGGAGTCATGGACAGTTTCAGATGTGTACGATATACAGGACAAAACATCCTCTAAAACGCAATTCGAACAAGCATAAGCCACAATATGTACTCTATGACCAAGACACTTTGGTTCTCTCCCCTCATTTCAACTAACTGACAATTTACAAAACAGGCTCTCTCTTTTCTTTTTTTCTTTTTTTCTTTTTTGATCCTACAAAAACAGGCATGTTAAGATTGCAAAGATTGGCCAGAAGAAATTACCCAAGACATATATTCATAAATCTCTGTGTGTCACTTGATAGAGGTGCACCGCCACAAAGAACAAATCTTATGTGTCCACCAAGGATGGACCGTATAGGCTTGAATATGATGCTAGCCCATAACATCCTTTCCGGCGCCCAAGATCCAACCAACTTCCTTCAATTGCAGCAAGATTTCGTTTGTATGCAATATCAAAAAGCTTTTTGGTCAGGCCACCTTTCTCACCAACCTAGAAAGATATGCATTGGTTAATTTTCACCATGCAAACAAAAGCGATCTGTTTAATGAAACCTGGTGGCTTGCATTTCTAATGTAAGTATCACAAAAGCTCAAGTGTACAATTTTCATTCCTAAAAAAACGATGGCCAGTGGCTGGGTCCTTTCAGAACTGGGCTGGAATCAGTTGTGCTAATTAAAAACTCAAACACTGCCTTGACACTGACCACATGGTTTAGCTTCAGAAGAGTCAATATATGCCTCCAGATTGGTACTCGAAAAAATATAAGCCTTTCTTCAGTCATTTATCCGAGGACTTATCTTAGCTGAAACTTAATAGCAGAAAAGAAACAAACCTTCTTGAACACTGCATCTCTGATGCGATCCAAAATTGCAGGAACTGAAATCATAAGGGTCGGTTTCAGAACAGAAACATCTCCTTTTGTCCCCTTCTTTATCTTATTTGATGTATCAGTCATAGTCAGAGCTGAACCATAACCAATAGCAGCACCAGAGGCCAACATGACAGTCTGACAAACAAACATCATATAAACAAAGGTATTCAAAAGCTTCTACAAGAGAGGAAAGACACATTTTTAAATTTTATAAAAATCTTACCTCTGCTGCTAGCTCAAATACATGAGCCAATGGAAGGTAAGCCAAATAAACGTCTTCCATGCCAAGTTTTGGGACTATTGTCATTACTGCTGCAGTTGTAGCCACCATATTGCCATGTGTAATCATTACACCCTATGTCAAAATGAACTACCAAGTAAATTACAGGAAATAAAGGGACCAAGTAAATCTATTATTTCAGCAGTAACATTCAAAGGAAAATACTAGGCCCCTACGAGCTGACCATGTAACTACCTAGTTATTGTGACACATCAAACTTTGGAAGACCATTATTCTAGATTTTACATGTTGCAATTGCAACATCTGGAGTTCAGTGTTTCAGTGATAATTATGTACTGTAGAAACTCTGCCAACTGAAAACTGTGGAGCCACGTTTGAAAAAGCAATGAAATCTGTGGTCAGTTTATGCTTATCCATGTTGCTAGATATAGGAAAACAAAGTGGGAAAACATGCACGTTGGATGGAAATTCAATGTCAGCGCATTTGGGCCACATCAGTCACTCAATTGCTTACATTCACCTACACTACAGGTCTAGCCATGCACATACTAACTGAAGACCAAAACTGAAAGTCTCTTATTCCCATTCATGTTGCATGTGAAAGAACAAATTTAATCCTTAACGTGATCAAACTGATTCTCACAAGCAAATATAATGGCAGGCTGCAGCTTAAACTGATAAACACATAATAGACAACAGAGGCATGAACCCTCACTAATCTATCAGCATGAGTTTATCTTACCATACATAGTGAAACCATAAAATGGTACCTCGGTATAAAAGCTGGAGATGTAAAACGAAAACGAGTTCTACAGTTTTCTCCTATGTGAACCAAACTGATGTAGGTGGCAATTAGAGTTACTCTAAATTTTGCCTTCAGATATGAAATAAAACGGTCAATTCTATTAGAATGCCGTAAAGTTCTGTTTGGTCTGTCATTCTCTATTGAGGATCAGAACCTTTTTGACTTCTTTATGTTCATGCAAAATTTAATGATGATAACAACACAAGAAACTGCCTTATGCCCATATTTTCTTCTATCAGCAGTATACCTTTGGAAGACCAGTACTTCCGCTTGTATACATAATAACTGCAGTATCAGAGCTTGAAGGTAATCTTGCATCTATGTGTGATGTTTTGCCCAACTCCTCTACTTCACTGAAAGACAATGTTGTCCAGTGCTTCATTTTATTTAGCGTCTCAGCCTCGACAGGCTCATCTTCAATATAGATAATATTTCTAACACTCTGCAACTGAGAACTGATTCCTGGTAGCTTCTTAAGTTGCTTCGAATCACATATCAGAGTTGAAACCTGGGTCTAAAAATCAACAGAAAGAAACTAATTAACTTGTAAGCAAACATCAGTTAAGTGAACATTTCCAAAGTGTTACAAACAATTTGAAGAATTCAACAACTGGAAAGCAAATTGTGAGCCTAATAGAAGTTATTAAGCCAATCGTAAAATATAAACAGAAAACAAGATAGCCCACAGTTGAAATAGGCATCAGGATCCAAACAACAGTTACTGTAATATCGAAAAAAATATCCTCAAAAGAGAAAGCAAATTAACAGCTGGTTATGGCATAAAGCTCTTTCCATAAGCAATCCAGTCAGCTGATGAAACAGGACAGCTAGTAGGAATTGGATACTCCCAACCGGATAAATTTGAAGGATCGTTAAAAAGAATATGCATTGTACCTCGTTTAGTGAATGCACTAGTGCATCTTCACCAAGAGACGCATATATTGTTACAACCGCCAAATTTTGCCGAAAGCATCCCTGGAAAATGATACTGTCAGATCGCTTCTAAAGTACTAGCAAGTGCATGCACAGTGGCAAGGAAATAATATGATTACCTGGGCAGCAATGATCCACTCAGCTCTTGTATCAGAGAAGATAGCAGCACGACTATCTAGTTCGTGGCCCATCTTGATGAGTCCAGAAGCAAAATTACACGCACGATTAAATGCTTCTGCATAGGTATCCCATTCATAATCACCAAGATGCAGTTTCTCAAACTTCCTACCATCAGCAGCTTCCACAAATTCCCTATTAATTATCTTTCTCGTGCCAAGACACTTCTTTCTGGAGTATTTTTTGCTGGCCATCTCGAATAAAGCTGCCATTGTGGTCGCACCTTCCCATGGAACTTGAATTAAAGAGGAAAATCTACTGTTCCGCATGGTAAGTCCCGGCTCTCCACCTACATCAGCCTGTACCGCCCTTGTCTTTGGCTTCTTGCCGAATATTGAAGAAAGCAATACAGGAATAACTATAGCAGCTAGAAGAGCACCGATAACTCCATGCAATCCATATTCTTTCAATAGTGGCACATCACTTGTGGCAATTCTTTGTAGAAAAGACATGTCTGAATTGTTGTTGGAAACTTCACCCATATCTTAAGCTATATCTGGAGCATCCACAGGGACTGTGACAAATAACACGGCACAAAATTAAAAGATGCCTTATTTTGCATGTGAAAATGTTATGAGGCTAAAACTTTAACTGTCTCAACGGGACGCATGACTCCATTTTCTTAGTGAGAAGAATATAACAATTTGAGCTCACAATAAAGAGAAAGTACTTTGAATAACACAAGGAGCATAATGAAGAGGAAAAAAACCCGAACAATGGATAATCTTAAGGTTGAGGATGCAGCAAACTTATTCCCTATAATTAATAGGATTAAACAAGGTTTGGTCATCATCAATCTGTTCAGTACCAGTGCTGCATACCAATACATCAAAGCAAATACAATTGATGTGCAACAGAGAAGCCTTTACTTCCAATTTTATATTCGTGAATAGATTACGTGCAACACAAATCTAACAGCAATATTATGCTTGACAATATCGATACTAATAAGACACGCATTATCTGGTCAACAAGTACCATAGTTGCTCGCAGAATTCAGTTTTTTAGGTTGCTTGCGGTTCCTGTTTTCTAGTTGCCCACTTGTGCAGAGCAAGGCTCAAAAACAAAGTTAGAAACCTGCAGTTTCCTTTTGAGTACAAGCAACAACTCTGACCGAGACATATGAAGGACGGAAGTGTACGTCCAGTTATGGTTACCTTTCCCGACGACAAACATGTGAAATGGATACGGCAGACGTAACTTCCACTACCGATTTACCGAAGTTAACATGGAAACCCGGATCACAATCGAATTCAGAGAAATTTGCAACGAAAAAAAAAAGCACTTCAAAGGGGCGACAAAAGGTAGATTAATTTGGAAACGCGTAATAACAAGTTTATTATCCCACAGGAATCAGGGGCCGACCCAGTAACTTTTGCAAAAGAATCGAAAGTTAGCAGGTACTAATTGTGCCAGATCCGGATACAATAGCTAAAGGAGTGCACCGTTTCGCACGGCAGAAAAGAAAGAGAGTGGGCCCACAGCTGGTGGGTGCTCGGCGCCGGCGCCGGCGACGACGCGGCGAGGGAGAGAGGGGTCAACGGAGAGGAAGAGGATGGGACTCACCTGTGATGGATCAGGCCGGCCAATCCGGATCCGCAGTCGGCGGCGAGAGATGGAGACGGTGGTGGAAGTGCAGCCAGCGATTCCTCCTTCCCTTTTCTCTTTCTTGCGGGCTTTCCTCTGAGAGTGCCGGCCTACTTCTCGAAGAAAAGGAAGATCCTAGGCGCGCGCGGGAGTGGTGGGGCCCTCGCCACGTGGCGACGCGTGGGCTTTGGGAGGAGCATAATAATTGGAGGATAGTACTACCGTCCCGGAGGTTAACTGCAGCGAGAGGACGCGTCCGGTTTTTTCTTTTTTTTTTTTTTAGGGACGAGAGGACGCGTCCGGTGCACAGCGCGACAGCAGCACGGGAGGAAGAAGCAGCTGGGCCTCCGTTTCCGTGAGCTTCTACGGTACACGTACGCACGTGCACCGCGCGTGGTAAAAGCGACCAAACGCTCCAAGCCAACCAAGCTGCTAACACTTGCTTAAGCAAATCTAAACGACAGAATAAAGCAAGGTAAAACACTTACTTTTCCGGGATACATTGTCCTTACGACAAGAAAGGCAACTAGCCCGCATGCATGTCTCACAACAAAGAACGCTAATGCGGCACCAACCATATGGTTGTTGAGAGGACAAAGAGGACGTTTCAAATGAGTCGTGTTAGTTTTGTATCTTTACTTGTATTTTTCCCTTTTAGTTGGAGGGCTTTTATGCATAAATAATTGTATTTCTTCTTCTTTTTAGGCTACCGAATAGACCTGATTGGAGCTTCCAACAAAAATGAATATACCTGAGTTGCAATTCCAAAGATACTGTAGCACATGATGCTTTAGATCCTCATCTCACCATTGCTGGAGTTTGTTGTTGGTAAGGTACAAGTGGAGAATGCAGAAATTTCACGTTGTCTTCCCTTTCTCTCCTCTCCCTTTCAACCAGGGGCAAAGCGAGCTTTTCACAGCCCGCACGGAGCCTGTTCAACGAGTATCCGATCGATCCGGGCAGCGGTCTGGATGGAGGGCTTCACAGCCAGGCAGCGATCCAGACGCGGCAACGATAGTTCATGGCCTGGACGGAAGACGGTGCCGTCAGAGGATCCGAAACGCCAGGGGATTGTAGGCGGGATGGAAAGACAAATACACCGGAGAGGACCCAAAAGTTCCGAACGTCTTTGAGTGGCAGCGTCAGTGTGCAGATGACGTTGGATGGCCACGCCCCCCCTACAAACTGTGTTGGATCTGAAAGGACGAACGATTAATTTTTGTTGGACCAATTTACTTCTAAAGGTAAGAAAGGTCTAATTGCTTAAAGTGCACATTAATTACGATATTGTCCAACTAAATGAACGGTTAAATTAGAGTTAGGGGCCGTTCGGATCCCCCTCTATTTCACCCTCTAAACTTCTACCCTCTAAAGTAAAAAAGAATCTTACTATTTAGGAGTACTAAATAAAATTTAATTGCAAAACCTTTCTGCAGACGGGCGTTATTTTTAAGACGAATCTAACGAGCCTAATTAATCAATGTTTTGACACAGTGATGCTACAGTAACCATCGTCTAATCGCGGCTTAATTACCCTCATTACGTTCGTCTCGCGAAATAGAGAGGGGGTTCTGGACTTAGTTTTGTGATTTGACTTTGTTTAGTACACATAAATCGTGCCGGCATTATTGATGTGACTGCTACAGCACCCTCTAAAGTTTTTATAGCCTCATCCGAACGCAGCCTTATTATACTTTTTTCCATGGGTATCATAGTCTACTGCAAAAGCTCTATGCATGGGACCATGGAAAAGACAGGATGTCTAAAAGACAAATGGGGATGATTTTGGGATGCTTTTAGAAGTTCGGCTAGCCAAGGTACGAAGGTTCGGCGTGTTTGGGACGAGAAAATTGCTCGCTAACCAAGAATAGCCTACGAGGTTTCATTGCATGGAAAGGTGTGGTGAGATGGTACCTACTAGGCTTGACAGGCGCGCTCCGCTGCGCGTTGGGCGGGCCGTGTTTTACCTGCACCGACGCTGCTTTTTTTTTTTTTTGGGTGATATTGATGGATGCAGTGGCCGGCTCTCAGCAAAATGGTCATAGGTCTGATCAGTCTTGGACACGTGGAAACACGAAGCCCCTGGTTATCCTCAACGCGATCACGGATCCAATTGTTCATCCCTATTGCTCCTCGTTATCTCTCTGCCAAGCACGCAAGACGAAGGGCGACCGTGCAAGCGGGTCCAGCAGCAGCACCGCGCTTCGGCGGCCTGTCGTCGGCGGCGTGTATCATCGCTGTAGCTTCTCTGTCGCACTCTTTTCTCTATCTCTGCCCAAACCGCGTCGAAGCCACAAGACGCAAGACGTCGTGCGCCTTCCCTGCCGCGCGAGGCCGACACATCGAGCGCTCGACACAGCCACGTCCCGACGGCAAAAAGGCATCATCCGGGGCCGACATCCCACACTCGGCGCGCGAGACTGCTGCGTTCGCCATCCGGCGCTGCGTTCGCCAGCGCCGCCGCCCAATGTTGCGTCGCCCTGGACGACATCTGAGCGCTTTGGCGTCGCCATCCGTCCATGTTATCCCACACCAGCGCGCGCGACCGTCACTGCAGCCATGGGTCTCGACCAGCGCGTGAGGCTGTGTCAGCGGTCAGCGGACACCGCCATCCTCCCCGCACGCCGCCACCGGCAGCGCTTCGTCTTGCCCAAGGCGGCCCTCTTCGCTTCCTGCGTTCCCGCATTGAAGATACTGCCGGGCTTCCGGGCTTGCAAGGCGCTGGAGTCCTCTGGAGGAGGCGGGACCTCGTGGAGCCATCGGAGGCCCCCGAATTCTTGCTTGGCCACCAGCGAATTCTTGATGGACGGATTAGCTCTGCGCTCGATGAGACGACAACAGTTGCTCCGCGCGGGAGGCGCGGCCAAGGCGCTGGTCGGGAGGCGCGAGGCGGCGCTGGCGGTGCCGGGTGGGCGCGGCGGAGCGAGGGCCGCGCAGGCGCCGGGGATGGCCGGAGCAGGCGTGTGGCGGGTGCGGCGGCAGCACGACGCGCGAGGGCGCGGGCGTGGTCGAGCAGGGCAGCGTGGGGAGGGATCGAGCAACTATAGGGCCGCGAAACCAGGCCCAATGTCCGTCAAAAGGGTGCCAAAACAAGTTGCAAAGCCCGCAGAGGCCGGTTGGGCCAGCCGACACAGCCCAAACGCCAAACGTAGACGAAACACAAGCTGAGGGAGGAAAACCGGCGCGGGACGTAGTCACGTACCAGGAAACGAATGAAAGGGGTCTTGACCTAGTGGTTAAGGCATCTGAGTAACACCTTTCAGGTCCTGGGTTCGACTCTTCGTGGGAGCGAATTTTCAAGGATTTAACGGCATTTGTGCTTTCAGTGGTAGGCGACGCTCCCGTCGACAGCGAGGCGCCAGTGGTGACTTCGTATCTCTAGATTTGCCGGCTCAGTCTTCGAAGATGCTCATAGGGGTAGGGTTTGCGTACGTGTGTTCATAGGAGTGAGTGTGCGTGCGTTGTGAGTGTCTGAGTTGTACTGTGTAATCTCAAAAAAAAAAAACGTACCAGGAAACGAATGGAACCGCCTTATACGCCACGTATCGGCTCGGAAACAGGCCACGGAGGGCAAAACGCTGAGAGAAGGCCTTGGCTCCCATGACTGGAGATTAGGATATTGAGTTTGGCTGGTTTCAATACCTTCATCTTCTGTTCATCAAAATTAAAACAAGATTCTCTTCTGAACTACTCTCTACACTTCAAAAAAATATACTTGTCATTATAGCATCCAAACTTTTTCTCGCACTACTTATCATTCTCACATTCAATTGTACTTTTGGAGGTAAAATGAGCCTCACCGCCCCTCTTTAATACATTCACATACCATGTCAAACATTATCCCTCTCATCAATAAGGTAACGTGTCATTTGCCACGACTTTGTGTATGTTCTCTGCGATTAATTCTTCAAAGAAAAGATCCATCTTGAATATGTATGATTAAAATTTAAAATCCATATCATGTTTCAATACCTGAATTCTTATACAATGAAAGAGTAATTTTGCAATACCAGTTATTGAAGGGCATCAAACAAATTTTTCATCAAGAAACAAAAGAAGCACATCGAAGAACACTGCATGTGAGACATTTATCTGACATCGTGATCCATAATTAAACAACAACATATCTTTTTACCAAGAATGTTGAAATTTTACACATTACCAAGATAGGTGGTGCCTTTATTTAAACAGGTTTGATTCTTCACATAGCTTATTCGTAGAGGTAGGTAACGTGCATTACCTTCTTCTTTATACAATGGTACGCAGCTCTCCTATGCCATCCATAAGAAACTTATTCATGCAAGCATCATAGAAACTGGAAACTAAAAGACATGAAAGACACATCAGAAAACAAGGCCGGCTCCCTTGAGTTTCTCCCCCACGGTGCTATCAACCCTCCTCCCCATTTCTGTTGTCATGTGGTTCATCCAACCTACCTTCCCTTTCCTAAAGAATGCAGATTTTGCAATTCCAGATACCACAACTCCAGTCTGATTAGCTCCACTAAGTGTATCGAAGCTGCACAGCCTCACCACCTCCTCAGGAACACCACCATCTTCTTCCTCACGGGTGAATGGGACACCGAGGAATGTGGCGAGTATCTTGACCCATTTCACAGTTTCTAACACCAGATCCTCGTACTTGAGGAACAAAACCCTATCAGGGCTCTGGATGCTCTGTTCCCAATACTCGATGCAGTGATCCCAGAATGGCCCAACAGATGTGCAGCCCTCACAGAACAGGTCAACAACAGCATCCAACTCCATGCGAAATCCTTCATTCTTTTTCTTCTGAAAGTGCCACCGTGAAACAATAGCGTCCATGGGATCACGGCAGATGTACACAATCCGAGAACCTCGATCAGTTATGGATTTTGGGAGCATGGAGAATGGCGTGTGAGTGAAGAGAAGGTGCGGGGAGGGAAGCTTGTCAAAGTAGGCGAGGTCACCTCCTGGTGGGATAGCTATGGATTTCACAAGCTCCTGAGGATGGCAGGTGTGGATGGGATGGCTCTGATCCTCGACGTCGTCGCGGTTGATGATGGTGTAGGCGAGCGCCTTCAGCCAGGTGGTGCCGCACTTGGGGTTGGAGATGAGTATGACGTCATCGTGGCGGGCATTGAAGTTTTCTTGAAGCTTCATGATGCCCTCAACAATGGATGGCTTAAACCAGAAGTTCTTGTACTGGACCAACGGCACTCCCCATTCCTCTCTTGTTGGAAGGATGGAGAGATGATCGGCCTCCATCTTTGTGGCACTTGCTTCGTTCTTCAGCAGATATTATGCCTAGGCTTGGTTACTACAAACTTTGGTAGATGCTGAAGGTTGTCTCGAATATGTGGAACGACCGGTCCTATATAATAGCCGGATGATCAGAACGAGTGGCTGAAGTCTTGTCATTATTTATCCGGCCCACAAATTTCAGATGCAATACTAGTTCATCCCAATGTAGCACATGACAACAGGATTTGTACCTGAATGGGGTAGTACGCTCTGTTTGAACTAGCTGTGGTAAACAAAGAAACCAACAAAAAAACTAAACGGGTAATACACTCTGCACCACGGCCTATAAAGCCTCCTCTGTTTTTGTGGTACTGAAAACTATAAATTTAAATAACGAAACCAACAAAAGAACTGATAGTATGACAATCCACTGCGGCACCAAACAATGAAATATGGATCACTGTAGGAACTTCAGACAAAGAAATGAGTCATAGACAAATAGCTCGTTTATTGAAGGTACAATAATGCATTGGCATAGTTGGAAAAATTTCAAGGAAGCAGAGAAGATAGCAAATCCCACTGCTTCTTTATTCAAATAGTAGCACCAGACGCAGAAGTTTCACCTGAACAAGTATGTAAAGACAATTCAGTGACCGATAATTATAACTCCATATTCTTTTTCCAAATTACTTTTCCGAGAAGCTTTGCTTTTGTTCATCACTATGTAAAAGACTTTGACTCACATTTTGGGCTTGGTAATTCCATAGCAGTGTTTTGATATTTTTGTTAGCACTAATACTTCTTATTTTATTAATGGTATTTTATTACAAGTAGCAACATGATGGAACTTAATACTCAGTCACAACACCAACCGGTACACTCACCTTGACCTAGGGTTGGTGCAACTCGTGGACATCACTACAACAAATCTGATGATTCATGAGGATGATGCATCATACCTCATGGACACTGGCAACTGATAACTTGACATTAATGGAAGATTTTAATTGAAGGTACAAACTATTCATTGACACCATGCATGGTAGGTGAAACCTTCATAGATGAAAAAATTATGAAATCCATGTGGGCCAACGCGTAAAAGATTTTGCGTTACCAAATCCCACTGTTTCTTCTCTGTTTGATTCAACTCATAACACCAAATATAAAGCGTGCAAAACTTCCAAATATTATGTAAAGACCAAAAATCAGTGGCCAATGATTATCTTATCATTTATTTTCAAGATTTCCTTTCCCAGGTGGTTTCCATATATTTATCATTAGATAAGAAGAGTTAGACTTGAATTTTGGGTTTTGCAATTTTGTAGCAATATTGTTATGAGTTTACAATTGAAATTCCTCATATCCACTTTTCATTCGTCACAAGTAGCGACTCGATGGAACCGTAACCGACATGAAGTGGTCACCTTAAACTGGGGTTGGCGCAACTCGTGGACAGCATCAAACCATATGCTCTGTACCCCCCCCCCCCCCCCCCCCCCCCCCCCCCCCCAACCATGGACACTGCCAGTGGGCACACTAGGATGTAAGAGGCAAATCGAAGGTACTCTGCGCTGGCAGCGTAACACCTCAAATTTCCAATGAAAGTGAAAACTAGCAAATCTTTATAGATCAACAAGTGAAATAATTCAAGGTGGTGCCATATCCCATTGTTTATCTATTCAATCTGGATAGTCGTCATATGACACAAAGAAAACTAGAAAAGATTGGTGAAATCAGTTTTTATGAGAGTATGAACTATTAACATAACATTAATGAATAATTACAAAGAAAATTTCACACATTTGAAGTTTTGGTACTGTGGCAGAGTAGTGCTTTAGAGAAATAATAACTCAGTATTTGGATACTATTATTTTCTCTTGTTCATCAGAAAAATTTCCTCAGGGTTTGTGTTTTTTATATGTATAAATGGATTGTCCCAATCAAGCCCAATGATAGTGCACAGAGACAATATTATATCATGATATCAATAATCCTTCAAACACAACTTTCATGACTCCACATCTTTCAAATAGGGGGATTCCTCCACGAAGAAATATTACAACATAAATAAATCTTGGGTTTTGGACCACAAGGTTTTTTTTTTTCTCCTGATAGAATAAACTTCTATTCATGGCTGGAAATTACATGAACTCACAAGTTCCCTGAATTCATTGTAAGTGTCCTCCAAACGGTTTGCTCGAATTTCAAGTTTACTTTTTTAAAAAAATAAGTAGAATAGGTATCGTAGCATCCACAGTTTAGGCTAGTGGAGAGGGTAATTGGACGCCTGTAAGAAGTTATCCACACACGAGCTCCCTTTTTTTTTTTGGGGTCAATTTCGTCCTCTGGTTACATGAGGCCCACAAGTCATCCATAGTGAAAAATGGATAAATAAATGTCATGCGCGACATTCTACTTAGGGACTTTTGGATGTCAATGTTACAATGCATAGTTAAAACTGAAACCCTTTACTGAAAATTACGTTTCTTTCCCTTAATATTAAGTGTTTTTTTTAACGAATTCACAAAACTCCAGATCTAGTACTAGCTGATATAACGATAAGTCGATAAGTCACTATCTTTGATGCCTATTGCCTACAGACCCAAACTGGGTAGCCCCACGGCGGCAATATCACGATATCAAAATCTAGGTGTCGTTCACAAAGAAATGTTATTGTCCCAATCTGGGGAGAAATTTTTTTGTCATAGAGTTGCCCGGCAGATCTCTTGTACTTTTTTTGTCTACAATTTATGCAGTAATCGAATCAGATTTTAGTTCTGGAGGTTTCAATCATAACTTTAGAAATTTAGTATTACAAATCTGCAGTCTTGTTCCGACGTCATGATTGGCAGCTTGAAGTTGACCGTGATCGCCGGTGTCGGCCTGATTGCTTAGAGCCTTAGCCGTCGAAATGAACTCCCAGGTGAATACGGAACGAATCTACCCTTATCTATGTTTTCGTAGATGTACGGACGCCAAAGTTACTGTAGTACTGTAGCAACGCCGATTTTTAGATTATGCTCGCTTCGCTGCTTCTCTCCGTGCGCCCGTGCGAACCGCCACTCGATGAGATTCTTCTCGAAACATCCAGCGCCGTCGTCCTCTCTTCTCCTTCCGATCCATCCCCCTGCGCGCCGCCTCCCGCATCTCCTCGCTTCAACTCCAAGCGACGGGAGATAAAAGAATATTGTGTGGACTTCTCTCTCTCGAAAGGTCTCCTCCTTTCCCCTCTACAGTTCTCAGAGGCGAATCGGAGGGCGATCTCCGGGTCCGGCATCGAATCCGGCCGATTCGCCGCGCCTCCGTGCGTCCTCGTCGGCGCCGGAGGTTGGGGGATCGCCGGATTCGATGTCCGGTGTAAATATCCTAGCTAGGGTTAGGTTGTTCCATCCGTGTCGCCGGTGTGGCACGGGTTCTTGTTCCTCGACATCGTCGTCTTCTGCGAGCGACGGTGGGGGGCGAGGAGGACGCTCTCCTTCTCTCTCTCCGGCGGTTTCCCTGCTTGCGTTGGAGGAGGCGGTTCGAGGACTTCGGTTCTCCCTCGGCGGATCATACCAGCGCTGCGCCTCCCATCCACGCCACCTGCAAGCACAGCATCTCCGCATCGCCCCTGCTCCGATCCACATCTGACCTCCCTGTCGTCGGCTCCGCCGTGTTTTGCGGCAACATCGGCCCTTCCTACCGTGCTCCTCTTCCCCGTCCTTCCCATCATGGCAATTGCGCCGTAGCCGCTTCACCAGCAGTAGGAGCAGGTGCGTGGACGCCCATCTGCTGGCCGCAACGCATCAAGACGTCGTTCCCCATCGCTGCCGCCGCCGCGTGCCCACATGTGCTGCACCTTCGCCGTGCATTAATCGATTCTCCCCACCAGTGTTGTCGATGGGACATACATCTTCCAGGCCTCGCATTCAGTCATCTTTCTCAGGCCCGTGCTGCTCTCAATTTGCTGTTGAGCGAGCGCCTCAGCAGACTACCATCGACCACACTATGTTTCTTTATTTGAGTTGGCGATACTTAGGAAATTAGAAGATTTTTTTAAAGAACCTTATTGGTTGGATCCAATTTTAATTTTCTTAGGTCTTCATTAGTGGAGGTAAAGATTTAGCAACGATCTGTTGTAGTGGCACCATAATATGGGTTAGAAATTGATATTGTTCAGTTGCCGACCTGTTGAAAGGAACTATGGGAGTTTCCCCTTTTAGAAAAACAACTCGAAAACACTGTATTGATCAAAAAAAAAAACTCGAAAACACTGTAACCAAATATATTCTCAGAAAAATTGTACTTTATAGTTTGTAAATTGAACAATCTATAATTCATAGTTTTTCCTTACTGGAATTTGAGATCAATGTTATGTATTCATGGCCCAAGGAGCTCACTGGTGCTGATGATCAAATCAGCAACCATGACTTCGGTTGCAAGAGGCCTTTTCCCCTGGTAGTCTCAGATACACATTATCTTCACAACGTTATGATTGATTCAGCTTCACAATTCAGTTATGAGTTCCATAGTAGTGTTTACATCCTGCAATGAAATATTTTCATTGCGTCTTATTTTACATTGCTTACTAAACTGCATGCAGACATATTGAATCAAAATAACCAATCAAATTTTATAAACCTGACCATGAAAATCAGATATGTGCACATTGCTGTGTTACTGCATTTGCTTCAATCATTTCTGAATCCTTTTTTTGTTCAAGCAATTGTTAGTAGTGTGGTCTGCTGTTAATTTAGAAAATGTGTCTCCTATTCCTGTCGTTTGATTTTGAAGTACTTCTATTGCTTTCATGCAGTTGTAACACGATGAGACTCAATGTGAAGAAATTTAAGTGCCTATACCAGCCATTTGCTCATACAGCCAGTGGAGCATCAGAACTATCCCAAACAGTCCTGCAGATCGTGCACGAGGTATGTCCATGCAGTAGTATTTTCATTTTATTTAAAGAAATGCTTACCTGCTTTTCTATTTCTCTACCAATTCAATCTCGAATGATTTTTCTTCCATGATATAATTTTATTACTATATTATTACAAAACTCTTTCTTGCTTATTACGTTCAACTTATCTAGATGGATAATCAGCCTACGAAATGTAACATGCATAAAAAAATGGAAGCGGGTTCATTTAAAGTGCACCAAGATCTGAGAACGGTAGCACTAAGCATGATCCAAGGCCTCCCACTTGATGAAGCTTTGAAAAGCCAGGTTTATGCGCTGCTTTCAAACTAGCTTTTGTTCTAGCTAAATTAAAACACTGTACTTGCTGTCCACAGATCAGGAGTTTGTTTGACGAAGAAAACAGCACACTCCACAGATCAGGAGATTGCTCTGTGGTTTACCTAAACTACCTGCTGTGTAGCAACGAGTATTGGCCCATAAAGTGCATACATTGGCTAATAAAATGCATACATTGGCCCTTTAGGTTAACTATGGATGAGTAACATAAGCACAACTCATTGCTTAGATTATCGTCATGGATCCTTGCCTGGTACCCTTTTGAACCAAGTCTAAGGTGTACTTATGGACACGAATTGTCATGTACCAACCTATCTAATATGTTCTTTTTGTTTGTGTGAAATCTAATATTTTCTTTTGAGTATGTTGGATTCAAAATTCCTAAATCTTCTCTGCTGATCTTTTTTTTTGAACAATTCTGCTGATCGTTTTAATATTATAGGCTAACAATTATGTTGTTTTCATTAAGAAACGGCGTTATCATCCCCCTTTTGGTTAGATGTAGTACCAGTTTGTAAGGCTTTTTATGTTATTTTGACAACCCGGGGCAACGCCCGGGGTTCCTGCTAGTGATTTAGGTGATGTTCCAATCCAGCAAAAAAGGATAGAACAACCACAATGGCGAACAATGATTACCACCTCATCGACATCTCGCCGCCAGACACGAACGCGGGCACGGTCGCCGCCATGGTCGCAGATGCCGCAGCCGGAGAGGTGCGGGGCGATGCGGTCACCGGCGATGACGAAGCTCGGGCGAAGTGGCTGCGCAAGCTGACGTCGGCGACGGTGAACACGGCCATGCTCAAGGACCTCATCTCGCGGACGCCGACGCTGTGGTACCTCGGCGAGCGGTCCGGCACCATCCTCCGGCCGCGCACCCGAGCGCCGCGCGTGGACGCGCTGCACGCCGTGCGCGCCGTGGCCATCGGCCCCTTCCACCGTGGCGGCGACCGCGGCCGCCTCCCGTTCCACGACGCGGCCAAGCTGCCGTTCCTGCGGTACCTGCAGGACCAGTGCGGCCTCGACGCGGAGCGCTACGTCGCGGCGCTCGCCGCCGAGCGTGGCCGCCTCCGCGACGAGTTCTCCGCCGGCGACGGGGACGAAGACGAGGCTCAGCTGCTGGACGACGAGAACAGGTTCCTCGAGATGCTGCTGCTCGACAGCTGCTTCTTGCTGGTGGTGAGCACGATGCTCAGCAAGGCCGGCGCCGGCGACGACGCCGACAGCGTGGCGCGGGCGGCGTCCATCAGCCGGGAGTACTTCATCCTGCACATGGCCGTGGCGCAGCACGCCGACGACATCAAGCTGGACATGCTGGTCCTGGAGAACCAGGTGCCCTTCGCCGCCGTCAAGTTGCTCGCCGCCTTCTGCGGCGACCTCAAGCTCCGGCGCCCCGTCGAGGAGCTCGTGCTCGGCTGCTTCGATGACATCTGCCCGAAGAGGGCGCACCACGCGAGCGACGCCGGCGAGGTCGAGTTCCACCACGTGCTGCACCTGTTCCACTGGTCCCGCGTGCCCAGGAACAAGTACTGCATCCTCTCCACGCCGCTGAAGCTGCTCCGGATCAAGAAGGAGTCGGAGCGCCTCTTCCCCTCCTACACCGAGCTCCTGCGCTCGGCGGTCTGGTTCCGTCCGGCGACCTCGTCGTCGTGCCTCGACATGCGGTTCTGGCTGCACCCGGCGAGCCCGGTGGCCGTGATGAGCGTGCCGTGCCTCCACGTCCACGAGTACAGCGCGGCGGTGCTCCACAACATGCTGGCCTTTGAGAAGCCCTTCTCCTGGGCGCACGGCGCGGCCGTCACCGCGCACGTGGCGCGGATGGAGGGCCTGGTCCGGTGCCGGGAGGACGCGGCGATGCTCCGGCGCCGCGGGGTGCTCGCCGCCACGCGCCGCACCGACGCCGAGCTCGTCGCGCTGTTCCGGGAGCTCGGGGAGGAGACAGTTGGCGCGCGGCTCCCCGACGAGTACTCCCAGATGCTCGACGCCGTCGCGCGACACCGGAGGCGGCGCCTCAGTGGCTGGTGCGGCGGCTTCGTGCTCCACTTCTTCCCGTCGCCGTGGGTCGCCGTCTCGCTCGCCGCCGCTGCGGCGCTCATCTTCGTGCCGTCCATGCTGCAGACGGTCTACACCATCCTCGGCTACTTCAAGACTAGTTGACAATTCCAGAGTGGCTGCTTAGAATGACATCACTGTCACTTAATTGTTCTAAAAAAGCTGGTCTTTATATGTACAGATCGTATTATGTATGGTGTGATACTCATCGTGCGACGAAAATGGCCAGCAGATATATATTGTTAATTAATTGGCAGAACGAAAAAGTCCCACCACATACAGATCAATTTGACAAAAATGGGTTTGTGCCGCAGGGGTTGAACGTCAGTCTGCAGCCGAAAGAAAGCAAAGAACACGGTTTGACTTACTGTTTTTGATGTGTAACCGGAAATCTTCGTGGTTAAAAAATTAAGAAAAAAAGAGCGCCCAACCATTGAAAGCGGAAAAAGATGGCAACCGTACTTTTTTTGTCTTTATTCTTTCTTTCATGTTTGAGCCTAAAAGAAAAATGCATGCCTTCTTAAAACCACATCATTACAACAAAATTATCCAAGTAGTGCATACTTCTACTAAGGATTGATATCTTAGTTTATCATCTACCTCTTGTAACCACCGTTAAACATAAGGTTCACATTAAAGGTGGAGAGGTAATGAAAGAAACTCGTGCTACTCTCTATATAAATTTAGTATTCGACGATGAACAAACATGTGTTGTGTTGACTCATCAAAGTTATAAAAACATCATTTAACACTTTGTTTGCATCATTGTTTTCTCAAACTGTTTTAACAAAATTACTTGTTCACATTCCTTTTGCTATGCAATGTTTGGTAAGTTCCCTAAATGACTCAAATTAGTCCAAGTAACCATAATTTATGTTTGATCCTGATTTGCTAGTCTTGGATATATATATGTGCTATATTACCAGTTTTGCATCTACAAAATATTTTTGCTGCACAGATTTTGCAACATAGATTTGCTACACACGCAGCAAAAAGATTTGCTTCACGGAGCTTTCACCACATTATTTTTGCAGTTTTAAAAGCTACTTCTAAACCAAGAATTACATCACATAATCCTTCAAGAGTGTTCGTCATATGTAAATCACCTGAATACAAGAAAAACCATAGTTATCCCGTATTTGGTACGTGTCATTTTTACAACCATTCACATAATACTAATTCAAAAGTGTTTTTTTATTTTAATCAAAGTGCTTTTGTGTGCCATATTTATGTTTATTGCAAACATCGGAAACTTATCATTGACGCACATGAAACACTCAACTCATAGAGTTCTAAACAAGTGTGGATGATTCGCTTAAATGGAGGTGCATATTACAAGCAGGTAGAAAACCCTAATCACATGAGGTGAAAACGCCTTGTGTTTACCAATATATCACATCTGTGACAGCGTCAAATGCCAATACCTTCATCCGACATGTCACGTGTTGATCTATATTTGGCATGTGAAGTATCTGAGATGAAGTTTTGTTAAATCTTTATTTCTTATTTGGCGGCATGTTGATTGTGGTTGCATGTGTGCTTCCTAAAGTGTCCAACTCCTGATGAAAATTTTTTAAAAAATTAATCGGCCAAAGACATCCTTAGATATAGAGGCAGAAGCTTTCATTTAACGAAATAGAACTACCCTTTGCATGTGTGCGGAGAAAATATCGGTCTATATTCATGCTCAATAATATCTGCATCTATGTCGAGAAAATATTGGGGCCATATCATCTGAGATTCGCTGCACGACGGAACATGCGCGTCGTGAAAAAAAAAAGCAGGACAAAAAAAACATATTTACGCGTACCAGCGCTCACGCAACGATTCATTCCTGCATTTTAACGATGCATATTGTAGATCGCGATAAAAACACTGAGCCGTTACATGACCAAAAAAATGCACATAGAACTGCAGCCGTTACACGATCGACCAAGCAATTTGTCCCTCCATGGTGTTAACGCCGGGTCGACGATTCACCTGCAGAACGTACGTTCACTCCGCCGGTGCGTCGCGCTTCCACGGTGCCCTGACCGGCCTCGCCGGGCGGCGCTGCGGGTGGCGGAGGCAGTCGCAGAGGTGGCGGAAGAAGTCGACGACGGGCTGGACCCGCGACAGCAGCACGAAGACGGGGCCGAGCACGCCGCCGGCAACCGTCACGATCGCCATGGGCTCCATGGCCAGAGCTCGTCTGATCTGATCTCCCTTGTCCTTGTGCACACTACCTGTAGTCTGTACAACGAAGAACACAGCTGCTGAAACCTTCACTTGTGCGACGTGATGGGTGGAGGAGGGGCAGATTTATGCAAGTGGAGGATGGGGACTTGTTAAAAGCAGTTCTCCGGTAACCGCGGCCCGGCACACACGGCTGCCGAAAACGGCTAATTTGGGAGGGAGCAGTTAAGGGCGCTTGGTTAAGGGCATGCAGTCACTTGTTGCAGACGTTACAGGCCTCCAACAACTATTCAACAAACATCAATTAACTGATTCTAAACCATCAATCTGAAGCTACAGGAATCATCAACCATCCAGCCCAAAACATTGTCTTTGATGACCTGAAGACAGTACAGAGAACCATCCAGAACAACCATTAGCTATGGTGTTTAAAAGTAGGGAACACTAGCTGACCCTAGGTGGACCTTCACTGCATGTATGTCTACATTGCAGTATGAGCGTATAGAGAAAACTAGCCAGGAACACAGTAATTCCATTCCATACTCCATAAGGGGCACTCATATATATACATGCATTGATACATAGGTAGGTCTCCGAACTGGTAGCTAACATTGGTGGAAACATCACATTTCCATACCATAAACATGAAGATACAACGATAACCACTAGGTTAATTAGCAATGATAGAAATCTTGGATATTAAAGGCTCAGTTATTAGAATTCCGTTCTCTACTACGCTCTCTACTCGCCCTAATCAAGCCTGCAGCCAGTGATTGCAAGCAAGAGGTACTACCACCCCAGCATCGGTTCTTGGGGTTCAGATAAGCCGAAAATCTCGCAGTCTCCGTGCCAAGTCTGAAACATCACGCCCTCATGGACCTTCAATCTTGATGATGTTGAATTGATGAGTTAGCCCGTTGCGTCCCCTCAAATTGTGGAGCTCCGATTCGATCGCCTCTGCCATCTTGACTTCCTCGAGTTCAGGTGTGGGCAGATCCACATGAAACGAGTCTCGTTTGACAACAACGTTCTGCTTCACGGCTTGCTGCTTCATGTAGCTATAGAGCTGCTGATGGAAAGGATGATCATACGAGTAGCAATCAACTCCATCATACGAGTCACTGGATGATCCTGATCCTTCTCTCTTGCAAAAGTGTGGAAGTGACCCATAGTCCATAACCTGCAATGACAGCACCAAAATTCTTAGAACACTACACAAGTACATGACTAGTCAACAAACAGATCAATCCATGGGCAACCTAAGAGTTAGGATCCTAGGAGCCTATGACACGGCAGTTACGCAATGTTGTGACTCCTGCCAAACATACTCCATGCTAAGCAACTTGAATATATTATGCCAAGGTAAGCATACATCTATAATCTCAGAGTTTGGTTGGCAACACAAGTTTTCAGTTTTGCTCAGATGCTTCTGCACAATAGGGACGTCGACAATCGGAATGTCTGAGGCTTTTGTTATGTTTCACCCTAGGACAAGATATACCCCTTCCAAAATTAAGGTTAAGGGAAATTTAAATTAGTAACCTTTACCTTCAATAACTCGTCCCTTCCGGAGCCATGCAAGACTTGGATCTTCTTTTTAGTTCTTTCTTGTAAAAGTGGCTTCACAACCTGGCCATGAGTGAACATAAACTCGAATTTAATTTACTAAAAATATGATTGTGTCAAACTGAATGGATCCAAAAGAGAATTGAAACAAAGAACAAAAAAGTAAAGTATTGAGCATATGACAGGTAAGCGACTTATGAATCATGCAACTGACCTTCCAACAAGCTGAAAAAACATATGGAGCATTCACAATGTAATAGGTCTCAGTTTTCTCAGGATAGTTAAGGTCATCAACACTTGTAATCATGGTCAACATCTGCATTATGTCGAAACAATTGATTAGTATTACTGCAATATTTCCTCCTGTATGCAATACAAGTACATGATTGGCAATAATTAACAGGCAAACAAGAGCAGAAATGATCACAAGTAGAGTAAATTTGTGTAACAACTGATAGTGCAGTCCGCCTAACAGTAAAATCATAAAGATTATGTTCAATTGGGAACCTACAAGTAATGTTTTACCCCACCTTTTTAACCTTATTAAAATTTTCTCAATCAAAGATGCATAAAAACTGCACATTGAACTGTAAAACCGTATCTGGCACTTAATTTTGGACCTCCCATGCCCCAAAAGAAAATATTTAGGTTGCGAGTAGGTCGACCCATGCCCCAAAATAAGAAAACAACAATGATAAATTGTGCCCATAGGTCATGTGCCTAATCCTTTACCCTTTTTCATAGGACATCGTAATGAAGATCGGGACTACAACATACAAACGAAATCCAAGATAAATGATAACCAGTGATCCTACATATAAAGTAATGCAGTTTCTCAGCACTACAAAAAATTTTGTAGTGGTTTGGTATTAATCAGCCTAGCTTATTCAAGTGAGATACTTTATTCCTTCAAACATCCCAACAAATTTATCCTCAGCTATGCAGCACTCCGTCAACAAGTGCACTTAAAATATAAATTCTTAATTTATTTTCCCCTTCAACAATATTATACCACCTCGTAAACCATCACGAAATAATCGTGTCATTTATGATTACCTTAAAAAAATACTGACATGCAACGACAGTTCTGAATGAGAGCACCAGAGACTACCAAATATGAGAAGATTTTGACCCACCTTTACTTGGCTCAATGCAGACAGCTTCAGGCCAGTCATATCCATCACCTTCAAGCAGGTATTAATTTGTCTCCCGAATCTTTTCGATGCAGCCGGCTATCAAATGAAACATATTTAGTCACTTTCCAAAAGTTCATGCTACTATGAACTTTAAAAGAACACTTACCAGAACAACACGGTCTCGATATTCGTTCATCTGTATGTGTGATTGCACATAGTGGTTAACCTAAGACATAGAATTAGATGAATTAGAGAAAGCATCCCATTTTGTTAGAAAAATAGCATACACAGCGGCTTGTAAAGTGTATTATTTACAGTTCACTATTGATCTACAACTGAGACATATTATGTTTATCATTCATCTTATCATTTATTTTCTTTGTACATTGTTACCATTTTAACCGTGTTTTTGGTTCAAAGCCATTTTTTGCCGTGCCAAAAAGGTTCAGATTTACAAATCTGGCTCAACAATACTACCACAGTATACTGTAATTATAAAACACATAACGCAAGCTGCTTTGGAAGTTTATCAAAGAAAGTTAAAGCCTACCGATGCCTTGTCCATGGTACTGAGACCAACACCAAATGCATAAACAGGTTGTCCCTGCAAAAAGGAGAGAAACACAAATTAAAGCACAAAATAAATGCCTTTCTTGGTACAGAGGAAGAAAACTACTGAACTGCATTGAGCACTTGGTGCCAATGATGATGCCTACTTTACTAAGTCATGTGAAATGTTTCCAAATAATTCATGCCAGTAGTAAAAACAACAAGAGATAAAGCACAATTTGTAACTAAAAAAACTTAGGTAAATATTGACTGGAAAAGAGGACTGCAAAGGATGGGGCGAAAGGTATTGGTAAAAACATACAGCCAAAATACAAAAAATGAGAAAGATGAGTCTAACCATCATACCTGCTTGGAATATCCTGTCAATCCAACAAGTAGTGTGTCCCGAATAGATTTATATAAATCAGATGGCACTATGGGTTTCTGCATAAAAGCAAATGGTAGATGATGGTTAGATGAACACCATAAGCTAAATCATGTAACCAAATAGAGTTTCAAGTGCAGGTCTGCACAGTGTATGATAAAAATGATGTGATATTTCGAAAGTTATTGCTGGAACAATGTTTCCTTTTCAGCTTTAACAATTCTATCTCTTGCAGAATTTAAAACAGGTTTAAAGTCATTGGCTGGCAGTACAGTCTAGCTTAATTCTTTTCTGAAAGAAGAAATAGATTCGCATATTAAAAATACTTCTTACAGCGAGCACGCTGTCGATCTCATTCTGTATCCTCCAATTTAAGCAATCCATAAGCTGCATCAAATGACCTCATTTTGTTAGTTTTCTCAAAAGATTGATATGTATAACTTCGCAACCTGAATGTAAATGTTGTGTACAAAGTCATAGTGCCTAACCATTTTATGAGCTTTGGGAACACTCCATTCTCTGGCCTTTAGAAAACGCACCAGAGTCCCCCTCGGGTATCCTTGATGAACGTTCTGCAAACATATCGCTATCACTTTTTGCTCGTAGTTGTGTTAAGTTCTGATAAAAAATTACTGGCTAGTCACACATCACTTCTAGTGTCACAAGAGGGGAAGCAAATATTATTCCCTAGTGGTTGTATATTGTGATGCCAGCATGGTACAAAGAAAAAGAAAAGAAAATTGTTGTTTCCCAGTGGACACATTGTGATTCCATCACGGTCGCCCATAATCCTGATAGCATCCATTAGACTTATCCTTCTTATCATGAGTCATGACAAGGACTCAGGACCGAATAAAAGTCTAAATCTGCAATTGAAATGTCTCCACCAGGAACAGTTCAGGCCACAGATGTTCAGACACACATCAATGTCCAGGTCCACCCTCAATAGCACAGGTCGAAATCAAATAACAGCAACTTCTACGACCATTAATTCAAGCACGAGAAGGGCCACATGGTGTCTGGATCATCCAACTACGAGCATCGACAGAGTCCCCCCATGGAGCAAATGACTCATTCAGCACCCAACTCCTAACCAACACTAGAATCTTTGCGTGCTTGACCACCCAAAGTCATAGTATAACAACACATGCTTAGAAAGTAGGAAGCCTACAGAGCCTCCTAGCCGGCAGGCGGCAGCCATGACTGAAGTTTAGTTACTAGTCAAATAAGAAGCAAAGTAGCATTTGGGCTCCAAATGGCGAACTTGGAGCAGTAAACAGCACCGACGCCACAACTGTAGCAAACAAAATAGCAGCTAGGGCCCAACCAGAGTAGTACTCCTAGCTCGTGAGATCTCCAAACAAATATCTCTGTATGCAACCAAAGCAAAAGAAAAAGTTCATATCGAAATTTTATGCATGATAACGAAGTGCAAACTTCACCAAAGTTCGAACTTTATGGCACCTAAAAAGTTGGTTCTGAAAGCACCAAACTGATAGCTCAAAAACCACTTTAACCTACAAGAAGCTTAAGCTTCATCGCAACAAAAGATGGTCTAGAAATAATCAAGATGAGCACTTCTGAAATCACTTCAGTCCACAAGAAAGGGGAAAATACCAAAAATCTATCTTCACAACAGGGGAAAAAGGAATAATAAACCGTGGAGAAAGCTAACTGAGCATAAATAAGAATATCTCAAGAAATTAGAAACATAGTGACCATTCAAGATCCAGAGGCCAACCTTTGTGCCCATCGGAGGGGTAAAAAGGAGTAACGAAAGCAGAGCGTAGAAATAATAAAAGGGGAGTGTGTCAAAACCCCAAATTGATCACAATTCAAAGCTTAGCCAAAATTGAGCTATGGGAACAACGAAATTTCAAAAGATCTTGCACGGCTAGCAGAGGAACAATCTTTACTCCCAATTCTTCACAAAAATGTACTGCCACACATAAAAAAGAAAAATGAAAATCTAGAGAGGTCCACACCACCAAAAGTCAGCTGAAATGCAAGGTAACAAACGACACCTAAACAAGAATCGAGCAAAATTCAAACTTCAGCACTCGCAACAAGGGCTATGGGTTTTGGCTCAGAAAGCAACCGGCTACCGGCCCCAAATCAGTCAGAGATCCATGAGGAACAGCGAGCAGAGCAGATCGGCACCTGAAATGTGGTCTTGAGCGGCTCCTCCACTGCAAGAAGGAAATTACCGCGCGCATCAGCAACCAAGATTCCCACAGAAAAAAAAGAAACATCCTTTTATTTCATTTTCCTGCAAAAGCAGAGGAGGACCGCAGGAGCAGAGGTCGAGAACTCACGGTGCTCCATGAGCGCGGCGAACTGCTTGATGGCCTCCTCGGAGGCGGCCGCCATTGTCGGCGACGGCGGGGGTCAACGGGTGGGAAAGCTGGGGTCTTCTCTGCTCCCTTTTGGAGGTCCGAGCTCCTCCCCTTTCCACCTCTGTTCCTGGCCTGCTCTAGTAGTACTAGTGTTGTTCTTGCGCGTTCCCACACCACAGCACCAATGTCCGTGCGCGCGGGTGTATGTGTGGTGGTGTGGTGTGGGGGCTCTGCTCGCTCCGGTGGTGGGCTCCGGTGATCCTGAGGTTGGATGGAGGATGGGGGGCCCTTAAAAAGGGCAGCTGAGCCGGCGAGATTTCCTTTTTCTTTTATCGTCTGCTTTTTCAAAGTTTGGGGCTACGAGGTCGTAATGGCGACGCCTCGGCCCTCGGATCGTCCTTTGCATTGCGGCGGCGTATTGCGCGAGAATACTCCAATACAAAAGGAAATCAGTTTGTTTAGGAAGTATACTTAACCGAATTGAACACTTTCTTTTTGCGAGGAAAACCGAATTGAACACAGAGGAGTATGTGCTTTTTTTGTGAAGGAGGAGTATGTGCTTCAACAACATAAAATTATACTATTCCTCAAAGCTAAAATGAAAGTAGTTCCCACGTACTGGTGGCGATTCAACCAAGAGAACTCAAGAAATTCTGTAGAAAGTTTTTTATTCGGATCTCTGACAAAATAGTCTCTTACAGTCCTGAATAATTTGACTTTTGTTAATTTAACTCCTGTTCCAATTTATTTGTTAAAATGAAATTTATTTAGAAATGTATGACAATACAAGACTAGGGGATTCCAAAATTTTATTGGCAGTGTAACAAAATACTATCTATTTTCGGCACTCCATTAAGTGGGTACACAACTAGAGAATTGGGATTAATTGTCGCAAAAAATCGAGAATTGGGAAATTATACATATATTTTCATTCCCATGTAGAGTAACACTCTTCAATATGATAGCGAGCTTAAAATCTGTTAAACTATGGAGAATAATTATATGACCCCTGACTAAATTCTATTTTCTTGTGTGGAAGGGATAAATTCTGAGTTTAGGCCCATCCTCACCATCATTTAGTTTTGCTTGCTCTGTTCCGCTGCTATGTATTTCCTACATTTCACTGATCGGACAGTTATTTTCTTTTCCAGTTCGTGTATTTTATTATTACTTTGTTCTAGAAAGCTCCATGTGAGATTGCAAGGTGCCATGAACATAATTGTAAACCTCAAATTCCCCTGATGTGCTATAGCTACATTATTTGCATTCACTTTGATCCCTTTATTTGTTTAGACTAGCTTATAGTAAAATAGGACGAGACATTGTTCCAGCTAGGAAAAAAAGATCAGAGCAAGAAATAGAATATATGTGCAATACATTTCTAAACAAAACTAAATACAGAAGCTGAATCATTAAACAAAACAGAAGCTGAATCAGTTTTTTCCCTTCTTTTGTACAAAGCTAATGGTAGGCGTCATGACGCCATGACAGCCTGGCTGGCTACACTGTAATTTTCTTGTACATAAAACACTAACTAAGACTAAGTAATAAAAGTACAGTAGGGGAATCCCCTCCTGTTTTCCGTCAAAAAACAGAAGCTGAAATTCCAGTCTGGAATCTCAAGTTATTTATATTTCCTTGTTACTTAATTATTCAGCGGTTTACAACAAAGAGGTAGATGTAGTGTCGTTTGACCGTAGCGTACACACGTACCATGAGGCTGCGAGATGCGAATAAAGATCTTCGGAGACTAGGTGTAGAAAGGTCAGTGTTAACGAACGTGATGCATGCCTGCTGTTGATGAACTTGGTTACATGCTGTATTAAGATACATGATCTTTGAGTAATTAAGTTAAGCCGTTACTATCGTACTCCTGCCACCGATCATGTTTTTAATGACGACCAGGAATGTATATCTCAACTCTCAAGGTGGTTGCCAGAGGGTGTGTATAGCCTATGGATAAACGTGCAGAGAGTTGAGGTATGTCGACTCTTGACTGTATAGATAACCTGAGTTAAGGATCTCATTTGCTCATAGGATTTCTAATGGTTAATGTACACTGAATGTAAAAAGTCTCAATTATAGTTGCTTAGGCTACTCCCAATGGGAGTTTCATTCTCATTAAATGGAGTGTCATGTCACTATTTTTGCTGATGTGGCAAGAAGTTAAGGAAGAGAGAGATGAAAGGTGTTTCATCTAGATGAAACCATTCATGCACTGTTTCCAAAATACTTGTGTCTTGCATGCAAGTCTTGGAAATAGCAAAACTGAAATGATGCATTGTAAAAGCCATTTCAATGGACTATTTCATCTTTTTATGCTTATATGGCATCTAGGAAACAACAAAATGAAATAGTCCATTGGGACTAGCCTTAGAATTATTTGTATTTGTTCTTGTTGGAGTCTCTCAAGTCTCATGACCCATGATTTGAATCTGTTTGCTGAATTATCTATAAAATTGATCTCACAATTAAACCAGCCGACTTAGTTCTTGTTTGAATTGTTCATATGAAAGGTTAGCATGTTTTGCAATGCTGATTTTCGTTCTTATATAGTTGCTCAATTATGAGCATAAGTGTGGGGTAATTGTCATATAATCAGCTAGTTAGTTTTTTTTTTTGTTAAATCTCAGTCTTTTTCGAAGATGCTCATAGGGTAGGAGTTGCGAGCATGTGTTTATAGAGGTGAGTACTCGTGCATGTTTGTGAATGTCTATATTTGTATTATGTTTTATAAAAAAATCAATTTATAGACATGTGTTGATGTCATAAATGTTTGAAATAGGAAAGTGAAAGTTAGAAAAGACCCATTAAATTTTGTATTCTTTTTTCCTTAAATTTTATATTCTTACGCAGGACATACACAATTTTGTTCTTGATGATTCACCCTCTTCATGTGCAGGTGTCAATCGGAGGGAGATGATGGGGAGCCCACACCATGTTCCGGTGGCATGTTGCCGACGACCGGGGGCTCGAGGGGCGGAGACCCCACGAGTTGCATGTGCTTGCCTGTGGTCAAGTCAGGCTTGAGAAAACAAAGAAGCAAAGAGTTATAGGTGAGGTCACCGGTAGCTACTAGCCACCGTGGATGCATGACATGCAACGCCAGCACATGATACCGCTGCACTATGCTCGTGAGATGGACATTTATCGATTAACAATAAAGAAGTACTATAAGTAACATAAATACTTTTTTATTTTTAAATTATTATCGTTGTTGATTTTTTGAGTTACATTTGATCTTTTGTTTTATTCAAATTATTAGCTTAAATATATAAATTACAAGTTATGTTTAAATTTTTTTAATGACAAAACAAATCATAACAAAATAATATTTTTTTAAAAAAGTTGAACAATAAAGTGGTCAATCTAGTATTTTTGAGTGCTATTAATAATACATGGGCATTTTTGAAAAGAGACAAAATGGCAAACTTATGATTATTTGGACCGACAAGGGCAAAATGTTGACAGTCTCTTATCCATTGAGGCCCATTTGAAATGCAGGATTTCACAAAAAATTTATAATAATTTCACAGGAAAGGGTTCAATTCCTGCAGGAATAGGGAAGAAATCTTTGGTTCCAAACGGGGCTGAGTGTATTTCAATATCGAAACGTTTTGCAAGCTATCTATCTTTTCATCCATCGAGGTTGACTGGCTGATTGGTGTTTAAATATGATGTTGATTCAGACTCATAGTTGCTCAACAATCAACATCATGAGTTCATGGGCAAACAGCACGGCCAAACTACATGAGGACATGAAAGATTGTTTGCTAAGATCAAAAGGCATCATCGAATAGCTTAACTGCAAACCCAATTTTTAACATTCCTTCACAACAGGGTCAGTGAAACCCATGTCCGGGAGCCCAAATGCGGTGATGCTGCGTCATATTCACATTCGATTCGAACAGGTTGGCGCAGGGAAAATCGTTGGCATTACGCCGTGCTCGTCTGCAGGGTGAGTTCGCGGGGTACGGCGGCGCCACGGTGCATCCAGGCGAATGGCACTGCAGGGGGCCACTGCAACGCAAACACCAAGGACGTCCAAGACAAGGACCGCCGCTCCTCGATGGGGAAAGGCGTGGGCACTGCCGAGGACCTCTGGCCGAGATTGCGAACGTCGTGGGCGCTGCCGAGGGCCTGCACGCCGGCACGCCACGCCGAGATCGCGAACATCAGTCAAGGACATCTATGTCGCGGTTGCAAAGGTCATGAGTTGTTTTTGGGGGTGGCGGCGCTGCGAGGAGATGTCGTTTGATCTAGGGAGCGGCGCTCGAATGACGGCGAGGGAGCATGGATTGCCTCACCATTCATAATTCATAAGGGTGACCATCCCTCAACATCATTAATAAGCAAGCCTTCTCTTCAATATCATTTCATAACTGACTCTCTCCCTCCAAAATAGAAAACTCCAACTTCAATATTTCCCTTCCTCTTTTTTTTTTTTTTTGCCCTGCGACACTTTTCCGCACCCATGAAGAATAGGAAACGCGGCGGCGGATGGTCACGTCAGGCTGCATCGCGACGCGCGCGGCTCGCGCTCGTGGCAGGGCATGATGGGGGAGGGGCGTGTCGCAGTATACGCGGCAGCGAGTGCGGCGGCGCATCTGGAGGGTGCGCACGCGGCAGGAGCTCACGGCGCGGATCCATGGCGCGGGCTGCTGAAAGTCGCGGTAGGAGCTCGCGGCAGGCGGGCCGTCAAAATAGGAGGGCGGTGGCGCATCTTGCAGGAGCTGCCCGGCCGCGCGGGGTAGAATGAAGCTCAGGGGTAAAACTGTAAGAGCAATATCTCATTTGGAGGCTTTTTGTATTTTGGAAGGAGAGACTCACTCATATATGGATGGCATTGAGGAGAAGGCATGCTTACTAATTAATGGTGTTGATGATATGACCATTATTATCAGTGGTGCTGAGCCAATTCCCCCGTGAGGGCGAGAGGTGGGGGGGGGGGGGGTGTAAGGATCGTGTGACCGAGAGGGGGGGGGTGAATCGGTGCACTCTAGAATCTATTTCCAAACACTTACACCCAAGCAACTCCTAGCGAGTGGTTCTAGTGCATATAGATAACACAATCACACCACACTAGCAACCTAGCACAAGATAGATAGATAGCGGAAGACTTAAACTAGGCAAGGCAAGGTAACAAGATAACTAGAGACAAGGCAACCAAGATACTAGGCACACTAAGTAGAGTCCTTAGAGCTACTAGATAGGCTATAACAAGTAAGCACACGAGCAAGGCAAACAAGCAAACCTAGTGAAGCTAGTAGGTACCAAGGTAAACACACAAGCAAGATAAGAGCACAACTCAAGTACTACAAGCAATCATATGAAATGCGATAAGTAAATGCGAGTAGTAAAGGAGAAGGGATAGAGAATGCTCATGATGTTTTCCCTGGTCTCGGAAGGATGGCGCCTTCCCCTACTCCACGTTGGGTCACTCTCCCGCCGGAGTCTCGACCCCGTCCCTCCGCTCGATGGCGATCCCTCCTAGAGCACACTTCACCCTCCGAGTGAAGTCGCGGGCACGTCCCGCTGGGCTCGATCCCATCCCGGGTACTCTTCCTGAGGTAAGGCTCCGCACTTGATGCGTGCCAAAGGGCGCTCCACTAGTGATGCTTCTTTCGCACGGGAAGCTCCAAGACCGTGTACAAACTTGTGTCGACTTCCACAATCTCCTTGGACAGCTCAACACCGACGCCTAACCGGTCTAGGCCTTGCCATAGACCAAGAGTAACAGCCCTAGATGACTCTCTCAAGTCCACACTAGCCTAGAGATCAAAGGATGCAACTTGCTACTCTCTCAAGCACTAGGATCACTCCAAATCCTTCTCAAGTGCTTCACACTTCTTCCTCTTGGCTTCTTGGCAGCACCACCCCTCTTTCCTGGGTCCAAGAGCACCTCAAAGAGGTAAACAACCGACTATATATAGGCCTCCAACCTCAAACTAGCCGTTGTCCAAAACTACCCAGCCTGCGTGATGACCGTACAATAGACCGTACTATCCGGTCTCCATTCTGACCGTATTGTCCGGTCTTCACCAGACCGGCTTCCAGGGAGTGCTGCTCCTCTTCTCAAAGCAGACCGTATTGTACGGTCCCTAGGACCGTACTGGCCGGTCTCCACTTCTTCTTCAGCCAACAGAAACTTCTCCTTCTCTGTTGCTCTTCTCCTGTAAGACCGTACTGTCCGGTCCTTGACCGTATTGTCCGGTCAACTGTCCGGTCTTCATTCTTCAACTTCCAGAAACTTCAGCTTCTCTGTCTGGAACACTCCAATAGAGACCGTACAGTCCGGTCCCTAAGACCGTACTGTCCGGTCAACTGTCCGGTCTCTATTCTTCAACTTCCAGAAACCTGAGCTCCTCTGTCTGGATTTACTCTGTAGACCGTATTGTACGGTCTCCATGACCGTACTGTCCGGTCTCTTCTGACTTCGCAGCTTCGACCTTCTTCTTGATCTTCTTCTTCCAAACTTGAACTTCTTGGTTCCTTCAACTCTCTTCTGCCACCCTAGCCCCTGAGAGACTCACCATGCATCCAATGATCTCTATAACTAGTATGTACTAAGGGAACCACCTCGAACCCTCTTGATAGTCCGGTTTTTCCTATGGACTCAAGCTAACATCTAACCAAGCAACACTCGCTTGGATCTAGCATGTCCTTAGCCTTGATCCATATCTTCTCCGCGACTCCATCAAGTCCGTTCTTGTGTAGATGAAGGCAACCAATCATCCTTGTCATTTAAGTTCATGGTGTGTTGGCGTTCACCACCAACGGACGGAGCTTTCTTCATATGTGACCTATAAGATCTCACAAAGAGTGTTAGTCACATTCATGGTTCTCATCCTATCACCAAAACATTCATACCTTGAGGTTTCCCTAGCTCCAATGGTCATGAAGCTTACAATCTCCCCTTTTTTGGTGATGGATGACAACCATGATAAAAATGATCGAGAAGATAAAGAATGTAATGACAAAAGCCAAGATAAAAGCGCAACTCGATCAAGACACTAAACAACAAGTATATGATAGAGAGATAGTTACTTTGTTGATTAGGTCGAGGCAAGTCATAGCTCAAAAGAAGTCACAAGTTAGAGTAAAAACTCATATCACAAGTGAAAGAAAGCACATGGAGCTATGACAAGCAAAGGTTGCAAGGGGTTTACCTTCATACGTACTTTGTAGAATTCCGCTCCCCCTTGACAAGTGCACCAATCTCAAGATTGTGTGAAGATCGATCATCTTGATCACTTGATCTTCATTCGCACACACTCCCCCTTGAGACAGCATTGCTTCTTCTTCATCACCTCAAGATTGTGCGAAGATCGATCGTCTTGATCACTTGATCTTCTCTTGTACAAACTCCCCCTTGAGGTGACATCTTCCAACTCATTGTAAGTCCGAACTCTTCTTCCCCGTACTCTTCTCCATCATAACTCTTCTCCCCAAGTTGCTCGATCATTAAGCCCAAAACCTTCTCCCCTTTTGGCATCTATCACTCAAAAAAAATCTACCAAGGAAGAAAGGTTAGTGTAAATGTATGAGACGAGTGGGAAAATGAGTTACTTGATTTGGCGTGAAGCTCCCCCTTGATCTGAAATTCTCCATCTCCTCACCAAGTATCCCTACACACATCCTCAAAAGAATATTGTCTTGAAGTACATAGGGGTTAGTTGATGGTGATGGAAATGTATGAACCCTTAGACTTTGAGCCGCGCAAGTGGATTTAACCTTGGAGCTCAAAATCATGGTTCAATGGGCATGAAGCTCATATAGCATTGCTATGAATTCATCATAGGAGGTCATATACTCATGTTGTGAATAAGCAACTCCCCCTAGATGGATGCTCGGCGCCGAGACACTTATGCAAGATGCATGATGCGAATGCAAGGAATGATAAGTGTACAATGCATGATGCTATAAGGGTAAAACAAGAGAAAGCTAAGAGCAAAGTTACCAACAACAAGTTTGAGCCCTCCATGAGCTTGATCACAACGAGCCATTCTTCAAAGCCTCGGGAGCCAAGTGCCACCAATCCCAAGGTTAACCCATGCTTATTGCTATCTCAAAGAGGTTAGTCGTCGGTCCTACAAAAACAAGAAGAACACACAAAAATAACACAAACAAAAACAAGCAAAGTATATATACATATATACAAATGTAAGCTCAAAGATATCAAGCGAAGTCGGAGAGGTCGAGAACATTAAGTTCTCCCCGGAGCTTACAAAAGGTCTTCTTGTCAAGTGCCTTGGTGAAGATGTCCGCCAATTGTTCATGAGTCCGAACACCAATCAATTCAATATCCTTCTTGGCCACATGATCTCGAATGAAGTGATGCTTGACTTCAATGTGCTTGGCATGACCGTGATCACCCTTGTTGAGAGCCATATTGATAGCACTTTCGCTATCACAATAGAGAGGTACTTGCCCATAAGATAATCCATAGTCCAATAGGGTTTGCTTCATGTATAAGAGTTGAGCACAACAAGCACCGGCCGCCAAATATTCCGCCTCCGCCGTAGAGATAGCCACACAATTTTGTTTCTTGGAACTCCATGAGATGAGTGATTGTCCAAGAAATTGGCATCCACCGGAGGTATTCTTTCTACTCACTTTGCATCCGGCGAAGTCCGAGTCCGCATAGCCAACAAGTCCAAAGTCCGAGCCTTTTGGATACCATAGGCCCATTGTAGGAGTGCTCTTGATGTACCTAAGAATTCTTTTCACGGCACTCATATGGGACTCCTTGGGGTTAGCTTGATAACGAGCACAAAGGCACACACTAAACATGATATCCGGTCTAGATGCGGTAAGGTAAAGAAGTGAACCGATCATAGAACGATAGAGTTTAGGATCCACCGGTATACCTTTTACATCCGCATCAAGAGGGACACTTGTAGCCATAGGTGTGTCGTAGGACTTGGAGTCTTCCATGCCGAACCTCTTAAGAATATCCCGAGTGTACTTCTCTTGGTAGATGAACGTGCCCTCCTTCATTTGCTTGACTTGAAAACCGAGGAAGACATGAAGTTCACCTATCATGGACATCTCAAACTCTTTCTTCATAAGAGCACGGAACTCATCATTATAGATTTCGTTAGTGGAGCCATAGATGATATCATCAACATAGATTTGACAAACAAAGAGATCATCACCAATATGCTTAGTAAAGAGAGTGTTGTCGATACTACCGATCTTGTAGCCCTTGGTGATGAGATGATCTCGAAGTCGTTCATACCATGCTCTTGGTGCTTGTTTGAGTCCGTAGAGAGCCTTCTTGAGCTTATACACATGGTCCGGATGCTCGGGGTCCTCGAAGCCGGGAGGTTGCTCTACATAAACTTCTTCGTTGATTAGTCCATTGAGAAAAGCACTTTTCACATCCATTTGGTGAAGTTTAAAATCAAAATGAGAAGCATAAGCAAGAAGTGTTCTTATAGCCTCAAGACGAGCGACGGAGGCGAAAGTCTCGTCAAAATCGACGCCTTCAACTTGAGAGTAACCCTTCGCCACAAGTCTTGCCTTGTTCCTCACGATTGCTCCCTTCTCATCTTGCTTGTTCTTGAAGACCCACTTAGCGCCAATAACATTGGATCGCTTGGGCCGCTTCACCAACTTCCAAACATCATTCCTCTTGAAGTTGTTGAGCTCCTCTTGCATGGATAGCACCCACTTGTGATCTTTCAAGGCTTCCTCGATCGTCTTCGGCTCTAGGGTAGAGACAAAAGAAAATTCTCAACAATGTTAGCTTCATCAACATAATTAGGTTTATTGACTTCTCCTAGTCTTTATCCCTTGAGAAGGACTCCCAATGATGAGATCACGTGAATGATCCCGAGCAATGGGTTTGTGCTTCCTTGAAGGTTCTTGTCGAGGAGGAGGAGGAGCCGGCGAAGTGTCTTGCGCATCTCTTGCGGCTTGCTCCCTAGAGATGTGAGTGTCTTGTTGTCGAAGAGGTGAATCCGAGCCATCATCTTGAGTTGAAGTAGATTGTGCTTGTTCTTGATTGCTCGGTGACGCTTGGCTCGTAGGTGCATGAGGTAGACTTGATGGCGCTTGTTGCGGTTCATTTGGAGTAGCTTGACTCGAAGATGCTTGTTGCGGTTCGCTTGATGGAGCTTAACTCGAAGATGCTTGTTGCGGATCACTTGAAGGTGCTTGATGTTGTTCACTTGAGGGAGAGTTTGGATTCTCTTGAGATGTGCTCGTAGAAGGTCCACTTGATGAAGTTGTTGGAGGAGGTGTCGGAGGTTCATCTTCACGAGGAATAACTTCACCAATAGGCATGTTCTCCAAAGCTTCCTCCACGGGTTCATCACCTACAATATGAGAAGAAGGAGGGTCTTCTTGAGACCCGTGAGACTCATCAAATTGCACATCATAAGTTTCTTCAACAAAGCCGGTAGAGGTGTTGTAAACCCGATAAGCCTTGGCCGAGCCCGAGTAGCCGACTAGAATGCCCACATCGGTCCTCTTCTCGAACTTGCCAAGTCTTTCCCTCTTCTTGTAGATGTAGCACTTGCAACCAAACACTTGGAAATAGGCAACATTCGGTCTTCTCCCAACAATCACTTCATATGGAGTCTTGTTTAGCAACTTGTGAGGATAGATCCGGTCGGAGGTGTAGCATGCGGTGTTGATAGCTTCCGCCCAAAATTTCTCCGGAGTGTTGTACTCATCAAGCATAGCACGAGCAAGAGTGATAAGGGTCTTATTCTTCCTCTCAACAACACCATTTTGTTGAGGAGTGTATGTAGCCGAGAACTCATGCTTGATGCCAACCTCATCACAATAGTCTTCAATGATAGAGTTTTTAAACTCTGTCCCATTGTCACTCCGAATCTTCTTGATATGATGCCCATACTCAACTTGCACTCTTCTAGCAAACTTCTTGAATATCCCAATTGCTTGTGCCTTGTTCTCAAGAAAGAATACCCAAGTATATCTTGAGTAGTCGTCCACTACCACCAAGCAATAGAGATTCCCACCAATGCTCACATAAGTTGTAGGCCCGAAGAGATCAATGTGTAAGAGCTCGAGAGGTCTTGAAGTTGACAAGAAATTCTTGGATGGATGAGGTGAAGCCACTTGCTTTCCGGTTTGGCATGCACTACATAGCTTGTCCTTCTCAAAAGTGACATCCTTGACTCCTCTCACTAGCTTGTTCTTCATTACATGCTTGAGTTGACCCATACCAATGTGAGCAAGCCTCCGATGCCATAGCCAACCTAGAGCGGACTTAGTGAAGAGACAAGTGCTAGGGGCAACAATGTTAGTCTCAAAATCAACAACATATAGATTATTATGACGAAAACCCTTGATAGTAAGACCCATAGCATCATTATGAAGAACCACCCCATTAGCATCAAAGTTACAAGAAAAGCCAAGATCACATATTTGAGCAACGGATAGAAGATTGAAATTTAGGGACTCAACAAGCAATACATTAGAGATAGAGAGGTCATTTGAGATAGCCACCTTACCAAGACCTCTCACCTTGTGCTTAGAGTTGTCCCCAATGTGATCTTGTCATGATCTTCATTTTCTTCCAAGTTGGTGAAGATGGATGAAGTACCGGTCATGTGTTGAGTGCACCCACTATCCAACACCCAATGTTTGCCACCAATCTTGTAGTTCACCTTGGAAGTAGCCATCAAGCAAAGAGGAGGGTTAGTATCAAAAGAATCAATTGACATGTTATCTACCTCTTTCATGCTTTTGATGCTATTGATGTAGGCCATGGGAACACCATTGAGATAGTCCAAATCCAATGCATCCAAGGCGTCAATCATTGCCTTGGTGACTCCATTGTGTCTCCACTCACTCCGATCATATCCCAAGTGTAGAACATGGTTCCCAAGAGGATAGGCTTGAAATCTTCCCACTTCATCACTTCCATTGAAGTACTCAAGGATGTTGTACATTTGATGCTCATAGGATAAGGCAATCAAGATAGCTTCCTTGAGAGGCATCCGATCAATATCATCACCAATATCATTTAGGACATAGATCTTCCGATGATAGGGGAGGAGCGACACCATCATACTTATTGCATGCTCATCACTAACCTTATCCTTCCCTTCAAAAGAATTGACTCTTGCAAACAATATGAGAAGTCTCTTCCAACACTCAAGCCAAGTTTCTTCTCTCTTCTTGTAGAACTCATCATACATGTCAAGGAGAAGGTAGTGAGCTCCACCGGCAAGACCCGGTTCATACATGTTGTAGTAGTCTTCATAGAGAGGAGGTAAGAGATCTCCATCCGGCGGATATTCCTTGATAGGCTCCGGCTCATCATCACTATCACTTGAATAGTCATGATCACAATAGAAGACGAGAACCCTATCATCTTCTTCTTCTTTCTCATCATCACTTGGGGTCTTGAATGTGTTAGAGAGCATAGAGCGAGCCCTTCTTCTTGTGATGATCTCAATGACTTGCTCAATTGAGTAGGACTTGAGCTCGAAGATGACTTGAGCTCGAAGATTTCAAACTCAATGTGATCACCATACTTGTCTTTCGGCAAAGCATCAAGAAACCTCTTGAGTCCTTCTTCCTTGGTGACTATCCAAAGTTTGTTCTCATTTATCCTCTTGATGAGTGAATCCATCCGAAAAGCAAACTCAACAAGATCTTCATTCGGCTTCATAGAGATGTGGTCCAACTCATCACATAGCTTGATATATCCATCCTCTTGATCCCGAGAAGAAGAACCTTCACCAACACGAGATGATGATTGAGCTTGAGGTAGAGGTTGTGCTTCAATGTGTTGATCTTCACTTGCATGAGAGATATCCTTGCCCTTCTTGATATCCTCTTCAAGAGAGGAGAGAATAGCAACCACCTCATCATAGGGCATGTTCACAAACTCATCCACTCGAGCAAAAGCAAGAATACCAAAACGCGAGAGTGGTAGAGATCGAATAAGCTTCTTCACAACATGCTTGTGCATAATGGATGGATAGCCTCTTGACATGAGTTTCCTAGCAAGAACATACAAGCGAGAAGCAAAGTTAGTGATATCCTCATCATCATTCAAAACAAGCTCATCATACTCATCACGCACATCATAGTAGGAAATGCCATTAAGCACACAATCATAAGGCTCAATCAAGGTAGAGGCGATGGAAGTGTTAGAAACGTCATCATGAGTGGACTCCATTTTCCCACACGCAATCCAGGTCACGACTCAAGGCGGCAAAGCCCTAATAATGAGCACTTGGCTCTGATACCACTTGTAAGGATCGTGTGACCGAGAGGGGGGTGAATCGGTGCACTCTAGAATCTATTTCCAAACACTTACACCCAAGCAACTCCTAGCGAGTGGTTCTAGTAACAAGGTAAAGCACACTAAGGAGTATCCTTAACCTATATAGCTAGTGCATATAGATAACACAATCACACCACACTAGCAACCTAGCACAAGATAGATAGCGGAAGATTTAAGCTAGGCAAGGCAAGGTAACAAGATAACTAGAGACAAGGCAACCAAGATACTAGACACACTAAGTAGAGTCCTTAGAGCTACTAGATAGGCTATAACAAGTAAGCACACGAGCAAGGCAAACAAGCAAACCTAGTGAAGCTAGTAGGTACCAAGGTAAACACACAAGCAAGATAAAAGCACAACTCAAGTACTACAAGCAATCATATGAAATGCGATAAGTAAATGCGAGTAGTAAAGGAGAAGGGATAGAGAATGCTCATGATGTTTTCCCGTGGTCTCGGAAGGATGGCGCCTTCCCCTACTCCACGTTGGGTCACTCCCGCCGGAGTCTCGACCCCGTCCCTCCGCTCGATGGCGATCCCTCCTAGAGCACACTTCACCCTCCGAGTGAAGTCGCGAGCACGTCCCGCCGGGCTCGATCCCGGGTACTCTTCCTGAGGTAAGGCTCCGCACTTGATGCGTGCCAAAGGGCGCTCCACTAGTGATGCTTCTTTCGCACGGGAAGCTCCAAGACCGTGTACAAACTTGTGTCGACTTCCACAATCTCTTTGGACAGCTCAACACCGACGCCTAACCGGTCTAGGCCTTGCCATAGACCAAGAGTAACAGCCCTAGATGACTCTCTCAAGCCCACACTAGTCTAGAGATCAAAGGATGCAACTTGCTACTCACTCAAGCACTAGGATCACTCCAAATCCTTCTCAAGTGCTTCACACTTCTTCCTCTTGGCTTCTTGGCAGCACCTCCCCTCTTTCCTGGGTCCTAGAGCACCTCAAAGAGGTAAACAACCGACTATATATAGGCCTCTAACCTCAAACTAGCCGTTGTCCAAAACTGCCCAGTCTGCGTGATGACCGTACAATAGACCGTACTGTCCGGTCTCCATTCTGACCGTATTGTCCGGTCTTCACCAGACCGGCTTCCAGGGAGTGCTGCTCCTTTTCTCAAAGCAGACCGTATTGTACGGTCCCTAGGACCGTACTGTTCGGTCTCCACTTCTTCTTCAGCCAACAGAAACTTCTCCTTCTCTGTTGCTCTTCTCCTGTAAGACCGTACTGTCCGGTCCCTGACCGTATTGTCCGGTCAACTGTCCGGTCTTCATTCTTCAACTTCCAGAAACTTCAGCTTCTCTGTCTGGAACACTCCAATAGAGACCGTGACCGGACTGTCCGGTCAACTGTCCGGTCTCTATTCTTCAACTTCCAGAAACCTGAGCTCCTCTGTCTGGATTTCCTCTGTAGACCGTATTGTACGGTCTCCATGACCGTACTGTCCGGTCTCTTCTGACTTCGCAGCTTCGATCTTCTTCTTGATCTTCTTCTTCCAAACTTGAACTTCTTGGTTCCTTCAACTCTCTTCTGCCACCCTAGCCCCTGAGAGACTCACCATGCATCCAATGATCTCTATAACTAGTGTGTACTAAGAGAACCACCTCGAACCCTCTTGATAGTCCGGTTTTTCCTATGGACTCAAGCTAACATCTAACCAAGCAACACTCGCTTGGATCTAGCATGTCCTTAGCCTTGATCCATATCTTCTCCGCGACTCCATCAAGTCCGTTCTTGTGTAGATGAAGGCAACCAATCATCCTTGTCATTTAAGTTCATGGTGTGTTGGCGTTCACCACCAACGGACGGAGCTTTCTTCATATGTGACCTATAAGATCTCACAAAGAGTGTTAGTCACATTCATGGTTCTCATCCTATCACCAAAACATTCATACCTTGGGGTTTCCCTAGCTCCAATGGTCATGAAGCTTACAGGGGGGGGGGGGGGGTAGGGGCTATGGTCGCTGGAACTGCTCGGCCGATATTGTCGTGTACGGAGTGGCGGCATGTGAAATGAGCCAGGTCCGCTTAAAGTGACTACGGTATAGGACACTGTAAAATTTCTCTATTAAAAAGCTCTATATTCATACTAAGGGCAGGTACAACGCTACACATAGGCAGGCAGTCTTATAGTCCGTCTCATGCGTTGCTATATGGAATTTTTTATGACATGGAAGAGAGAGAGGTGAGAGAAAGAGGCGGTTGTTTCGCAAGGCAACCACCTTATGCGCTAAAATTTAGGAGTATGAGACGGCTTTCACACTATTGTAGGAGTTGTAGTTGTCATGCAACTCATAAATATTCCTTTTTTCATCCACAAATAAAGGAAGTATGATACTCCTTTGAGACAACTAAAACAACCATCTATTGTATATGTGGTCTCATAAATTGTCTTATAATGATGAGATCACCTATAAGACAACACCTTTGTACCTGCCCTAATGGTCGTGCTATTATTAATGGAATGTTACATATGCATAAAGGAACAACGTTTGGGGTTCTAATTTCATGAGAAATATGATGGCCAGTCAATTATGGTCCAAGGGTTATATTTTCCGTACATTGTTCCTTCCTTGACGTGGTGGGTGTAGAGGCACGCATCAGTTGCCTTCTCTTATCATGATCACAAACACGAAAACGACCCATGGTTGGAAAGAAGATGTGATTTATATTGCCCAAGATATAAAATGGGAACCACTGATCGAAACGTGGACGCACCTAAATGTCTTCGTTTTGTGTGGTCTTCTTTGATGCTGATGCCTCGGCCAATGTCAAGGTGCTCCATATACCTGTGTGGCTCGTATGTATCCATGAACTTGATTCGGTAGTCTGTTTTCAATTTATTAAAGTAAAAGATGCATATAACTTTGAGGTACGAAAGCCTGAAACTTTGAGGTACGAAAGCCTGACTGAGTTACCAAGTCTTAATTTAAACATTAGTCTAAAGATCGTCACAACTGAAGCATGCCAGCTACGTCATATACTTGTTAGCAAACATTGCTACAGCATCATTTATCAAATGGTTCAAGTCGGCAAAGTTTAGTGTCCCTTAGCAAATTTCGTTTTACATCTCCCTTTCCATGGCCAGCCTAACACCCCTTTTGATCGGTCCACTTTTTTCTGTCATGGAATGGAACAACCGGCCTACTGTCATCTCTAGATTCCAGGGGGCACACACTGACTGGACAATGACGCAACGAATGGACGAACACAAAGGATAGGAATCAATATCATGTATGTGTACACACGCGACAGTTGTTCGCTTTTGCTGCGTCACCAGGAACGGCGGCGAAGTGTTGACGCGCCGGATGGATCGTGACATCCCGCCGCCTATGCATATATATAAGGTATGCTATGCAAAGTTAAAGTTGATACGAGGACGTGACTTTTGGGCAAGCATCTCGGTTTTCTCATGAAAGTGGGCTCAAATGCATGCAATCGAACCAACCAATTGTTGATCCATGAGATAGTGGCTCTGATATTTGTAATTTTCTGTCTCGCCTTTTGTGGATCAACATCTTGTTTGACAAACAAGAGTATAAAATTCTAAAATGACTTCTCTCTCTCTCTCTCTCTCGCTCTCTCGCTCTCTCTCTCTCTCTGAATGGATGAAGGATGCATTTTAGTCGATTAGAGCATGTTCTGAATAGAAGCGGGCATGTGTCCACAGTTCATGTTCTGAATAGAGGTAGGTTAAAAGAGAAATATATCAGTCTCCAAATGAACCTAGCATTTTGACTATCAAAGAAGAGATGTTGTATTGATTCATCCATATTACAAAAACAACACTTAGTACTCCCCTTCCATCACCTCTTTACTAAGTTATCTTTGGTTAAAGTTACCCCTTTGATTATGTACCACATGAACACTTTCATTTTGAGCGGGATTTTAAGCTTCCAAATAATGTGATTATGAGGTACAACATTAGTAACAGCTAAAGCTCTATACATAGAGCGAACTGTAAAAGCACCTTGTTTATTTATGTAGTACTTGTTACGTACGACGAATACAATTTATATGAACACTGACTTGGTTTTGAACTTTGGTTGCTGTTTCTTTATTTGTATCTATAAAACATACATACAGCTATAAGTTTATGATGCACTTGTGAGACTAACTGTATACGTAGGGCTTTGAGGCAAGAATTGGTGAACAAGCGGAAACTTTTGTACCTATATACTACCTCCGGTCGGATTTACTCCCTCTGAAGTCTGACCGGAGTAAGAAATAAATGCACCTCCGTTTGTGTCATGCAAGTCAAAAATAAAACGAATCAAAAAAGATCAACAATATAATGGTACCAATAATCTAGCAAATATTCCATAGGTCCGGCAAGTAGCTCCACTTCAGCCCATGCTAGTTTCTTTCCTTTCATTTGGAATTTGATAAGGAAAAAGATGATTATTTGGATAATATGGACTGCAAGAAAAAAGAGCCATGACCTAATTTTCCAAAAAAAAAATATTCTATTAGAGGAACAGAGAAGTGTCATGTATATAAGGAGTAATGCTATGTTTACAAAAAATTTTACAAGGTTTGGTTGTGCTGCTTTTGTTTTTCCTAAATTTGGTTGTGTTAACAGCCGCACAGATTGTGCACGTGGAGAGTGAATGCCTTAGAAGAACCAATTAAACATATTATATTTTAATTCGCAAACTGAAGAATATTATAATTTGCACCATGGTAAAAGAGTAAAAGATTATTTCATAAGATTTAAAAATATATATATAGCACTTACATTTGTATCAGGACTGTTAGAATTAGTTTAATGTGAAGTAAAAGTTTCAGTTCTTTGTTCCCACTGACAATTTAGTAGCATTTGCCTCTTATCTTTTTGTCCTCTCTCCTCTCAAGCAGGTCACTAAAAAATAAACTATTTTACTTGTCAAGAACCATATATTCACTATTTATCATCATCCTAAACACCGAAAGGTCCCCGGAGAGAATGTTTGCACGATGTTCCTAGATAATATAGACACGAAGAACCTGTGGGCCCCTGGAGGGAACTACATTATCATCGGGAATTTAGTTGCAATGACTGGGAGGGGCTTCTAAGGTTCTTGCATGTTCTGAGTGCTCCGGAATTAAAGTTGCTAATTGTTCTAGCAAGTAGTGTTGGGCAACATAACGGATCATCAGTAGCAGACCATCAGGATCAAGCATTGCGCTTTGATCAACGATGATGAATAAAGTTTATCATAGATATATGCTGCTACTGGTCCTTATTAAATTTAGTAATCCTGCAAAAAAATTAAATTTAGTAATCAAGTAATAAAATAAAATTTCTAAGCGAGAGCCAAAATTTGCATCTTAAGGATCAGATGCAGTGTTTGATAATATTACAAGTTCCTCCCCGTGCACTAAGCAACATCATGTGATGATTATTGGTCTAGAAAACACAGGCAAAAGTATACTCGTCAACAATTATTTGATCTAAATACCTCCTATTTAGCCTGTAATTCATTCTCATCTTAACTCGACCTGGCAGCGACAGCACCCTCTTTGTAAAGTTTTTAGCTCCGCCCCTGGCAACATGTGACGATGAACTACCTTTTGGACTGTTAAAAGCCATTAGAAGCATGAGATGAATGGAGAAAGACATTTAGGGCTGTATTCTACCATCTATCTTATTAATGATAGGTGGCCCCAGACTTAAAATAATGCATTAGAGCCAAAGACCAACCAGCTATGGCTGCTTTTCATACGTGTTTTCTCATACTTTGTATTGTAGCAAAATTTTAATGCAGATAAATTATTATATGTCCATGAAAAATTCAGTTGGAATAACAATTGAACAAAAATAGTTGTCATCAGAAATTCTAAACTATGCCATATTTAAAATTAAAAGGAATAGTTATGCATCAAACACCAGAATTCCGGAAATGCCAAATTAAGGGAGCAATATATAAAACCAAAACCTTCAGCTGAATTTTATTTGAGGAGGCGTCCAAATCTTGCGATGTCACCCGCAACAGTGAGCGTTTTGACGTCCTTTGAGTTAGCAATAAGGTCATAGCCATTTTCCAGTTGATATTATAATGGGCTCTATTACAATGTATATGCGTTCAAGATGATTACATCTTGCATAATTAAATAAGAATGCTTACGCCATATGTGAATAAACAATGTGTGATATGATAGGGTTTTTTTTTTTTGCGAGTGATAGTTAAGACTATTAGTACCAGAATTATGCCTTTATTCGGGCTCCAAAGCTCAAGTATATAATGAATTGGATGTACGACCAACCAGTTTGTTTGGCGTTAAGCCAGCGCTGTTGGCTGAAGCTGGAGCCCTGCTGATAATATTATGTTTCACCTTTAAGGAGATGGCATTGTGTGCTTCATATATTGTATTGCAACTAAATTTCTATGTGAAAGAAACACCAGAGCCCTCTAAATATCAGTGGAAAGAATTTGGAAAATAGGTTATCGTATTTTTTTCCAAATGGTTAAAATTAATCTGTACCTCAAAGTTTAATGAAATGGAACTAGATGCTAAAAAAGTTGTGGCATGTAATCATGGAAGTGAATTAAAGGTGCATCAAAAAGGCAATCACATCTATCTAACATGATACTTTTGACATCCCACCACCAAATCCAAGCCTTTGACACATTTTGGAAGGACAGGAGGAACCCATCAACTTCCTTTTAATCTTCCGAATACACAGTAACACCAAACTAAGATTCATAAACTGTAACAATGGGCACTAGTTGGATAGATAAGGTTCTAGATCCAAAACATAAAAATTAACATTCTGAAAATTACTAAAGCAATATTCCTCATTCAAATATCCCTTAGGCCCTAAAGTTATGAGTTCCTACTTGTTGTGCATGTTTGAATATTAACAGGGTCGAGTGTAGTCGATTATTTTTCTGAGCACTAGAGCATAGTACACACAAAATGATGATGGAGATGATGGGATACAAAACATAGTCAGTTATTGGAAAAGCATTGCCTAGTGAAATGTCAAAAGTTCGTATAGAACCTATATTTAAGCCCATCAAATTAACACAGGTTGCCGACAACATCTAGCCCTTGGCGCTTTACTGGTACCATGGCGAATCATGACCCAAAAGCAAGAGATGACTAAAAGAGATATATTATAATTAAATTCTATAAAATTATGAAAAGTATAAATAATCGCTGCAGGGATACAAATACAGTATAATTCAGAGCTCGAAGCTGAGAAAACTGAATGATGAATACACTAATTAATTAATAAACTTGGATATGCATTTTGTTAAGGCTTACTAACCAATAAGACTGCCAGGGCATATAATGATGGGAAACATCAAATGTGATCTCAGTGTCTAGACAGAAGACATTACAAAGATAATTAAACTTCTTCATGTCTTGAGGCAAAGGTTCATGGAGGGAAGTAAAAGAAAAAAACTTAATGGTAGCTTGTCACATGGACCAAAATCATGAGAAACTGTGGTCGAAAAGGGCATATGGTTGCAAAAAGAAACTGATCATCATGTTGCTTTCATCTTCACCATAAATCCATTTCGCCAAATTCTGTGAATCAGATGTCATTTCACAAACTTCAGATCATCCACATTAACTCAACGAAGAAAAAAAGAATACAGCACCAAAAGTCAAGTTGTGCACTTCAAGAATCAATCACATAATACATACCATTTACTTTTTTTCACACTCAACAATATGTCAACGGAAACATATTATAATTTGTACAAAGGTGAAAGAGTATAGGATTGTTGCCATAAGATTTAGAGAATATATAAAGCACTTGCATTTACACCTGGGCAGTAAGAATTTGTCAATGTGAAGTAAAAGTTTCAGTTCTGCATTCTCACTAGCTCTTTCTTTTCACGGTTTTTTATTAGTATGTTGTGCTTCTTATATTTTGTTCTCATTCCTCTAAGAGGAGAGCCGGGAAAAACAAAATATTTTACTTGTAGAGAACAATATATTACTGCACTATATCTCATCATTCTCCACGCCGAAAAGAACCCATCCTGCTTGGAGAATATATTCACCTTGTTTACCAAATAATAAAATGCATTGACGAATCTAACACATGGACTCATTAGGTGCTGCAGTACCATGACAGGGAATTTCTTTAAGAAAAATTGGAGCACCTTTTAAGGTTCTTGCACGTTCTGGGTGCTCAGGAAAGATGCTAATTATGGTAAGTCTTTCTAATTTGTAGGATCATCGTTGTCTGCTTATATATGCGAACTTTATATTTTAGAAAGAACAATCATTGCGATGCAATAACAACCATCATGGTCAAACACCCAACGGAAATGCATATATTTTTCCGGAATCTGCAAGAAATTCATCCACAAATACTCCAGATTGGTCTGTACATTAAGCAAACAGGTGACAATGAACTAATATATGCATTCCACTGCTGTCAAAATTTTGCCGCATCACCAGCAATGGCGAGTTATTTGCCGTCTTTCTGGATCTGAACAGGCTATCATCTGTTTCACCATCATCAATGCGCAAGTGTGGATTCTATTTAACAAATAATTTGGATACTTCTGTTGTATGCTAATAAAAGTGTGAAATGATACAAGAAGACGTTTAGGCCTAGCTTGTATGCCTTTATCCTTCTTTTTTGCGAGAATTCTGTGCCTTTATCCTAATGATCATAGTGGGCTCAAAAGCTCAAAAATATATAATGCATTACAAGCAAGACCAACCAGTTGTTGCTGCTGAGCTTGCACTGTCGGCTGAATCTTAGAGCATTTTTTTAAAAAAATAGGAAACTTAAGGGAGAAAAAAAACATTATGTCCATGAAAATTTAAGTTGGAGGAACCACTCAAACTAAAGGTGATTATACTCTTTCAAATCGTCCAAATTAGTCTATACATATCTTAAAATTAGTGAGACACGTATGCATTACGCACTAGATATGCCCAGCAGATAGCATCAATGCCATGTTACATGTTAGATTTTGTGGCGTGCCATGCTATATTTATATACAGATTGACGAATAAAGTTACTAGACCGTTGGGATCCTAAAAGATGATCCAAAGGTTGCGGACGACTCGAACTATTGAACTAGAGGTGCATCAAAAAGCGTCCAACTTATCTAACATATTACTTCTGAACTTGGCACCACCAGTGGCTAGAATTCGATGCTTTTGGATCGAAAGCGCCCATCAGCTCCTTTTGTTTATGACCAATAAAATCTAAGATGAGTTTTAGGGCTTAGACTATTAGCATTTATACCAATGGCATTGGGCTCCAAAGCTCAAAATGCAATGGAACCAACCAGCTGTTGCTGCTGACCTAAGATGGCTGAGGCTCAAGTTCCTGTTCGGTTCCATCATACTCCCTTGCCTAGGATACCAGCGCATTTTTTTCCTTAACTTGGCAGATGGTGCAACACACCTATAATGGTAATACCATACTTTTCTAATCCAAAGGATTGTTGAGTCTAGTCTTCCTGATTCAGAACAAACTTCTTTTCGAAACATAAGGCATTACAAATAGATTACAAGGATTAGGCCCTGTTTAGATCCTCTAGCCGGCTATGTCGGTACAGTGGTTTTAGGAGGTACTTGTTTGGATCCTTGACTAATGCTACTGGTTTTTAGACTTTCCTTGCCTTTTTTAATGTGTTTCTTGCCTTTTTTATATGTTTAGTCGATTTTAGTAGCTTTGAGGTGACTAGGGGCTAAAAGTTTAGGAGGGAGTGGGCTAAAAGTTTAGGAGATTTTAGGAGGTTATGTTTGGATCCCAATTGACTAAAATTAGCCAGCTAAAACTTTAGGAGGTGGATCCAAACAGGGCCTTATTTTGTATATGAAGCCACGAAGAACAATGACCATTCTTACTTAAAAAACCATGCCGATGCTATCAGGAGTGAATATGTCATAAACGAGGCCACAGTCTGAAAACATTAGTAAGTTCATATGCATGCATTATGATATATACATAAGCAGTTTAAAAATATAAGCCTTATAAAGGAAACTAATGGACGCTATTGTCCAAGAGGAAATGAACAATTGTGAACATGCAAAAGACAAGCCAATTCGGCCTGAAGGCGAATCAGAAAATGCATTGAGGTTGTGTTTGAAATAGTTACAAACACACCCCTTAGCTTGGGCATGAAAAGCTATGAATTTCAGGATTTGGCACAAGCATTAGAAATAAGAACCCCAAGACTAGTTCAATTTCGAACTTTGTAAAGATAGAAGAAGTAACATAGAGAAACATGCCCATTTGAAACTACCAATTCATAGTAGAATGCATTGGATCATTTATAGATGCTCTTTTTTTGTGCAAACAAGTATGCATATAGCTGGTAGAAAACCGCTAGTTCTGATAGAAGAAAGATGCATGGTGAAATAATTTCAATTTGATAAGCTAAAATGTTCCAGCTTTTCTATTTCAACCACAAACAGGTAACGGTACAGAAGTACAATTCAGGATAAAGGAGAGCCAGAGATCTGGGCAAACTTCTTTTCACGCAAACAGGTAACGGTACAGCATAGTCCACTAGTGGCTACAATTCAAACAGGACAGATCCATATTGTTAATTTTGAATCACAAAGCAGTATTTCTACTAGTATTTGCTGCTTGAAACAGAGCATAAAAACTGCAAACAGTGGCTTTCAGAGGTGGCAACTATGTTATGATCATCTCAGGCTGCAAGTACTATGACGTCAGAAACCATGCAGATCCGCTAGACAAAATGCTAAAAACCAAGAAGAAATTCGACTCATTTTTTAAGTGCATTCATCCTGTCCCTCAGGTAATATAGCTTCGCTCTCCTGACTTTCTTCCGGTCCAAGATCTTGATCTCTTTAATGTTTGGCGAGTAACTGAAAGGAAGAGAAGTTGTATCACAAAAAATATCCAAAACAATTGTCGTAAAGTATGTTGCCCCTCGAACTCAGTTTGGAGAAAGCTAGAGGATCTAGTATTATATATGCTAGAAAAGGTGTACGTGTAATATGTAATTATAGCATTTATGTAACTTAAACATATGCTGATTCAGTATATCAGAAATTGAATAGATGTAACTACAAAACAAAGTACACAGCTCCTGAGACTAGAAGAAGAACAGATATGTCATTCTTCAAATGTTATCATCTTCATGGCACCTCCACAGCAAGGGGCTATGAAATAGGAACAATCAAGATTAGAGCATAATTGTATGGCTAGTTTGTGAAACTACCAGGTCCAACTGTGAGACACTAACAGGGCACAAGCATATCTAATATTCTGCAAAACATAGTCAAAGGAACGATATGTGCTGCTTCTTGATGCCAGGTATTAGCTGTGCCCATCTCATCACTCACTTACTGAGATTCTCAGCTATAACATCTATGTTTTTAGCAAAGAAAGAATATGCCACGAAGTCAGAAGAACTGAAGTTAGCACTAGATGGCTTGATTATAAACCTACAGTTTCTGTAATAAGATGCTAAAACAGCACAAGAAATTATTTCTATCATACTGCAAAAAGGTCAAAGGTATATGTGCTAGCGGCTTGCTACTGGACATTAGCGATGGCCATCTCATCATTCACTTAGTTAAAGAGTCATTAATTGGAATGTCATAGAACGTTTCCAGAATATCTTCTTCCTGGATTTACTACAAACAGGGAACAAAGGAAGCTAGTTCCAGTATTCTCATCAGCAAATGCCAAACTATGAGAAATATTAGGAAGCCAGCAGATGCCAGTGTCACACAAAACCTGCGAACCTGATTACATTTTCCCTTTCCCCAGCTATGCCAACATCCAGCAATCATTTCTCACATAATACGAATTGGCTTCACTGGCTCTAATTTACCAGTACGTAAAAAAAAAACAGTGTATAGTTTTTTTTTTTTGGCGAGAAAAACAAGTGTACAGTTATACACAGACGAAAAGTAAGAACTTCCCTTTTGCATCCTGAAGAACAGAACGAAATAGCCCTAACTAATGTTTGTTGAATGGTTAAAGATTTGATATGAACAAGTCGTTAATTCTCAGAGCATAAGGATAGCACAAACCGGGTCACTCTTTGACCAGCATTATAAATTCCATATGAAAGTTAAAAAAAATGTAGACAAGAAAACTGCATTTGGATTCACTTACAGTGGAAAGACAGACTCCACTCCCACACCAGCTACTAATCTACGCAGTCTGAAAGTTGTATTGATCCCCGCATTGCGCCTTCCTATCACAATTCCTTTCAATGTAGACTCACGCCTTTTGTTCTCAGGAACTTGCTGTTTTATTAAACGCAGGATCAGAATCACAAACATGACTTTCACAATGCAAAGTGAGAATGTGAAAAGCTCTACCAGTCTCATTTGAATGATACATCCAGGCTGTACATCAGGAATATCTCTCTCGGAGCGGACCTTTTCAACTGCCTCCTTGTTCAAGATCTGCAGAATGACATAACACATGCATTATGCTATTTAGTTTGCTTGAGGTAAAATTACTGTTATAGGCTATAGCGCCCACAACGAATGTGGCGCTTACATTCATAATGTGCCTAGCAGTCTTGTCAGGCCTCTTGAACTTGATGCGCGGTGGGTGCTCAACTGCAGGAGAGGTGGGGTCATCCTCCTCAACAGCAACCTCAGCATTTCCCGCGGTCGACAAACCCCTCAGCGACAAAGCCTTCAGGCAGAAACCACCATGGTAGGCCACCTGGCTCTGCACACAAAAGAAATGATCCCATTCAGAGGACCAATAGAAATTAGTACAAGAGATGGGATCAGAAACACAAAAGGGAAAGAAACCGATGACTCGCATTCGAATTAGATAGAATCCAACCCCAATTGGACGAATCAATGGCCTCAGGAGATTGACGGACGCCTGATTAGCCGCCGGCTGCTCCACTGCATAAGTAGTCGCCGCACATTCCAGGAGCCTCTTCGCAGAGGATCCCTGGCTTCCAGCTCGGCGGATGCCCCGGAGCAAAGACTGCATCCTGTGACGATCACTCTGAAAAAAAAAAATTTGCGCGAATACGGGATCAGAACCTGTGGTTGGATCCCCTTACTTGCAGGAATGATACAAATGCAAAGGGCCAGATAAATCCTACAAAAGACGTTGCTCCAAAAAAAAAGGTTAAACTAAAGATGATTTTTCAGGTGAAAGAAATCAATATTAGCATTACGCAACGCAGCAAAACAAATCCTTGACGAAATGAATGACCAGACAGGAGCATCCGTCCGGGCAAGAAGTACCTGGATTTGCGGGCTCGCGGTAAATGAAAGATTGCAGAACAGAACGAACGATCCTTCGTACAGACAACTGGGTTCGGGCATCCTTACCAACTATAGAAGAGGCGAAGCCGAGCGCGAGTGGAGTCAGGCCAGGGTGGACTACGTCAACCGTCTAGCAGCGCACAGGGGTCGCCGAGACGGATGGGCAGGAGCAGCTGAGCGGCGAGGGAGGAAGGGAGCTGATAGCCAGGAGGGTCCTCGTGCTGGCCTGGAGACTGGACGGGGGCGCCGCCGTTCCGGGACAGCCGCCGCCGGAGATACTGAAACCCTCGCCCCTCGGTGCCGTCCACAAAGCCTGCTCGGCCCAATAACGCACGGAGCCCACGAAAGTTTGGGATGACAGGGAATGATAGGGTCATTCGACTCATTCCCGTTGTTTAGGACGGGCCATGTTTTTTTTGTATGGCAGAACTGGAGAAGGGTCGTCCTAGGTTTTGTTGGGATGAATAAATAGGGACGAATAGCAGGGAGATATCGGCATTTGTGCTTTCAATGGTAGGCGACGCTCCTGTCGATAGCGAGGCGCTAGTGGTGACTTTGTATCTCTAGATTTGCCGGCTCAGTCTTCGAAGATGCTCATACGGGTAGGGTTTGCGTACGTGTGTTTATAGGCGTGAGTGTGCGTGCGTTGTGAGTGTCTGAGTTGTACTGTGTAATCTCAAAAAAAAAAAAAGCAAGAGAGATATGGTCACTTCTTCTGTCTATCTATCTAATCTAATCTAAACCAATAAAGAACCAGTTGAGGTACATATCAGTTTTACCTTGCCAGATTACACCTACCAGTCGATCCACCCTTGATCTAAATCCACCCCTTCTTAAAAACCGTACGATCCTGCTAGGCTGGGTGGGGCCAATCGGGAAGGGGGTAAGGGAACGGGACAATTGTCCTCATGCAGTACAAAAAAGGGGACACCGTCCTCCCCACATTTGGTTTTTTTTCATCTTAACCAACACCATCCAGCCTATCAATCCCGCCTCCTTTTTTCACGTGTTGCGTTAGTAAGAAGAAAATTCGTTTCCATACTGGGATCCAAATCCATCTTGGTTTTCTTTAAAAAAAGGCCTCCTTTTTTCACGTCTTGCAAAAAATCCTCCTTTTATCACGTCGCGTTCCTAAGAATTACCCGGACCATTCCATTGAATCTGATTACGCAGCCTATTCCTAAGAGTGCCGTCGATCCAATTCCATATTGGTTTCATTTCAAAAAAAATTCCCATCCCAGGCGACCAAGGTCCATAGTGCTCGCCATCACGCGCCGCGCTGCTGTTGCTGGCCTGATTGCCAATCTGCTGTTGCTGGCCTGATCGCCGTGGAGGAGGCTGGTGAATTGCCGTGCTGGCCGTCGTCCGGGTCCTCCACAGCGCCCCCAGTTTGTTCGTCAACCTAGTGCTCAAGATCGCGGCCTCCGCGTGGCCGTGGAGGAGGCTAGTGAATTGCCGTGCTGGCCGTCGTCCGGTTCCTCCGCCGCGCCCCGAGTTTGTTCGTCATCCTGCTGCTCAAGATCGCGGCCTCCGCGGGCTGCCGTGCGTCCTTCATCGGGAAGCACGGGTGACCTACGCCGGCTTGTTTCAAATTCAGGTGATCATATTTAATTGTCGTGCTTATTGGTCCATCAAACTGATTGCGCACCTGGTAGTTATATTGGTCCATCAAACTGATTGCGCACCTGGTAGTTAAATTTTCTGTACATAGGTTGGGGATTGGTGGCTTCCCTGTAGTTTCAGTTCTAGGGTTCGTTCATTGTGATGAACGAATTAGGAAGTCGTCGTTTCACTGAATTTTTGCCTTCTTTGTCGTAGTCAGATAGTTTTCTATCCTTTTAAACCTGTACACAGCCCATCGTGCATGTGTGATCGTGTCCTGCATTGGGTGTACATGAAGTTTTTAATTGATTGTCAGTGTGACATGGTCTCATGTGGCTAATTTTCTTTGGGCTTGGTTTAGATTCATTCGTTATGGTGAAGCGTAAAGCTGGTGAGATGGTCCATGACGATACGCCAATAGGTGAATGTAGAAACGTCGACGGCAATGGTGAGCTGTATAGAGCAAATCGAGCACATGAAAATTACCTTGTATAGTCTTTGGCCTTCAGTCTTTTCATTATCAACGAATTTCAGGTGGCCATAGAGGCATGAATGTGGTTGGTGTTGCATCTCCTACAAAACTAAACAAGACATCAACACTGCGTCGACCTCTTAGTGATTGCACAAATATCGTTTCAAATGGTTGCTAACTGATCTTTTATTTCAGCATGGTTCGACGCTTTGTTGTGTTTTCCAATGCATGTTTTGAATAAGTGCCATCACTATGTTTTTTTTTCAGACGAAAATTGTGGACAAGTTAGTAAAGAGCTCGCGGCGAAACGACAAAAAGAAACTGAAAAGAAACGCCAGTACCGGGGCCGATTAAAGGATGAGTTGGAGAATTCCGTGCTAGGTACCGTTTGATATAAATATTCTTGTAGCTCAACACTTGTATTATTTAGAATTCTGATGCCGGATTTGCATCCAGAGATGTTGTGCATATGTTTTTTTGTGTATTTTTTCAGATGGAGAACTTGCAGCGAAACGTAAAAAAGAGGCTGAAAGGAAGCGTCAGCATCGTGCCCGAAAAAAGGCCGAGTTGGAAAATTTTGTGTCTCCGTCTACTAGGTCAACAGTTACAAACCCTACTATGGTTTTAGGTGCCATCGACGAACCATACACAGGGAATAACCAGACAGGTTTCTACTAATCATTGTTTTTTTACTATGCAGGGAGGGTTTACTTGTTTAGATTTCTGGTAGTTATATAACCAGACAGGTTTCTACTAATCATTGTTTTTCTACTATGCAGGGAGGGTTTACTTGTTTAGATTTCTGGTAGTTAGATAAGAATATGTCCCAGCTGATTCTTGATGTTGATGTAGGTTCGAACCAAATAGTGATATCCGCAGACTCACAAGTCCCTCTATGTAGATCTACCCTTTATCTAAACCATGTCTTTTTTAATAACCGTCGGATCCTGCTAGACTGAGTGGGGACAATCAGAAAGGGGACGAGGGGACGGGACAATTGTCCTCAGCCAGTAGAAAAAAATGGGACACCGTGTTTTTTTTTCACCGTGACCAAAGCTAAGCCTTTCCTCCTAAAACCCACCTCCCTTGACTACAGTCACATTGATTTAGAATATTGCTTTCCTTTTATTACCGTGTGGTTTCCAAATGGTTCCCCATATGATTCCTTCCACCGCCGCTCTCATTGATCCAGATTGAGACCAGTGCAGCGGGCGATCCTGAGCATGGGCGATTGACGGGATTGCGCAACGCGAGAGCACCTAGGGTTCGAGCGTCGGGTGGCCGCCGGATCGGGGGCTCCGGCTGGCGATCGTCGTGGCGGGTCCCTCTTACCTCGTGCGCGCGTCTTGCGAGTCACGATCTCACCGATTCGTCCATATAGGTTCAGTAGAAGGCCTCACGGCGTCAGGCGGGCACGTCGCACCGGCATGTAACAGTGGCAGTGCTGTCTGCAATCCAGCGATGTTGCTGGTCTTGCAGCCGGCTGCACGAAGACGGCCTCGAGGTCGCAATGTGTTTGCCGCAGGCTTGTATCTACAATTTAATTGCTTTGATGCTTTGAATATTAACAACGCTGGTTTCATAGTACTACCATGTCCTGCATCCGCATTTGATATTATTGCCATGGATATGTGATTCCATCTACTTAGAAAGAAAATATTGACCATACAGGTCCTAGATGTTGCAAGGCTGTATCTCCTACACGTGCATGTCAACTGGCAATCTATTGTTTTTTCCCCTGATTTGTTGATATGTGTATTCTGTAGAAGATCTATTATTTGGATTTGTTTACTCTGCCTATGGCAAAGCTATATAAATGTATTATCTTACTGAGCTCAGTTGATCTTCTACAGAATCGACCTCTCTACCCACTCATTGAATTCATATCAGCTTGATCTATCCCATCCTTGTGGCCAGATTGCAACCTTTTGGGAAACACCAGTGACCTTCACTCCAATTAAACAGGGTAATCTTACTAGCATGTCCTCTATCTGCATTGATCACTGATGTCTAGCTATCTAATGGATAAGTGATTCCCTTTACTGAGAACAAATATTTAACTGTACATGTTTTATTGAACTATTGCCTTAAGTTCTTCATTGGAGATTTTGAAAATCCTAACTAATGTAGGCAAAACAGACTTCCAAAGGATCAACATGCATACGGTCTGTGCAGATCATGCTTAAATATATTTACTAATATACAGAGATCATGCTTATTCTTTTAGGAATACAAAAGGCATATGCAAATGATTGAAAATTATGTATGTATATAGAAGTATAATTATTTGAGTTGAGTAATTTGGCATGTGAGCCCTCTTATTTACCAATACTCCCTCTGTCCCACAAAAAATGGCATTCTAGTTTTGTCCTAAGTCAAACTATCTTAACTTTGACCAAACTTATAGGAAATAGTATCAACAATTATGACACTAAATATGCATTACATGAAAATATATTTCATGATGAATCCAATGATACAATTTTTACACTACAAATATTGGTACTTTTTCATCAAAGTTTGGTCAAACTTCAAATAGTTTGACTTAGGACAAAACTAGAATGCCATTTTTTATGGGACAGAGGTAGTACTAAAGTTTGAGTGAACTGCTTATTGTGTCACTCGTTTTGATCTGATAATGTAGGCACTGCAAGGTGTCAGGGTAGGCCTCCTATTTGTTTCTATTACAACCGTATGTTTAACTCTGGAATTATGTAAAAAGTTATAGTCTTGTGATAAACAGCTCGGAGCCAGGTTAAATTATTTTATTTCTGTTAGGTTTCTTGCCTAGAGGGTTAGTGAACACTGTTGGATCTTAGTTTGTGCCTTGGACTTTCTAATCCTTGCATTCTTTACAAGATTTTCAGTGGCAATAAATATTTCTGATTACAGTGCGAAGCAAGCCATCTCAAATATTCAGAGAAAATATATCTGATGTTTACCGGAGATAAATGAATGAAACATGGAAATTTTGGACCAGCGATATGTGAGCCTTTATCTCTAAATATAATTATCCAGTTAGATGTCATTTTTTATTCTTTCAAATATGCATATCCATGTAGCACAAACATAGAGTGGCCCTGTGCTCGTTATTTAACATTTGGTACTTCAAATTGTTGCATTGTACTGTGATCTCATGCGCCACCATGGGCTTGCCTACAGCAATCACGCCTTCTTCGAACGAAATGTCAGCCCGTCCAGTGAACTCTTTTTAGTCAGTTGCACATTCATGAAGAAAAACCAACATAATGTACTGTGAACTGCTTAAACTCATGAAAAGTCAGTAGTTTTTTTTTCTGAATCGATCAATCACCTTGTATGATGAACTAATTTTTGAAAAGATTCATAACAGATCATGCATATTGTGTCTTGAACTCTGAATTTCCAAAATTTTCAGTAGTTGTGGTCTGTATGATTATATTCTTCTCTCGATCTTGTGTTCATTTCATTTATGCTTCAATGTTTAACTCTTCCTTTTCAGGTTTCTTCCTAATATTGCCGTTCGAAGGAGAATAAATAATATAAAGTGGCAAGGAGAGCAGGAAAACTTACCAACAATCCTCAAGAGGTTAGCTAATTTTGTTTTCTAAGTTATATCTGGCTTTAGTGGTCTTGTTAAGTACTCTCTTTTTTTTTTCATTTTCTAAGTGGCAGTGCAAAACGCCAACATTTCCAGCATATGTCATCAAGCAATGAAAGAAATAGTTTATTAGCCAGTGTTCATATCAATAGAAAATACTTTTATTTAGTAACAAACAGTGATAACCATTTCATGCTTTTATTATAGGCCAGTTTTGTTGACTGAAACATTTGACATCGTGAGCACAACAGGGTAAATAACCACCTTATCTTCATTGACTTTTTTTGTTGCAGGGAACTAGGATGGAGGCATTGGCATTTGGCAGGACTTGTTTGGATCTGGCTCGAACAATCGTTGAAGGATATACATATGATTTCATTGATGTTGTTGTTGGATAAAGATATGATTTAAACTTTCTCGGTCTGTTTCATGTATATGGCGCCGAATTCTATGCAAGCATTACTTCTGAAAGCAGAGTTTCTAACTCTAGAAGACCGATAGCATATCCTGTGTTCCCACGAACATTCACGTCATTTCATCAAGTCAAGCATTTGGGGCAGATAAAAACTTGACTGGTATGCTTGCCACCTTTGTTACTTTAGTAACTGGTATGCTTCTCTAACATATGCCGTAACTCTTTCTACAGATGTTATTGGCGTGGTTGTCTATATATATATATATCTGATGTCCATGATACAAAACGCACCTGGAGACGACCAAGCAGGCATGTCGCCATAATGAACACATGGTACGTTGTGTATGCAATTGTTTAAAATACATGCCCACCTTTCTCGTTAAATATAATGTGATTATTTGATGCACAGTATGCAGATTCTTGTCATCCATGTCCGCAGTCCACATATGTTGCGTCACGCTGGAGAATGGCGACCCGCAGCACAACATTTTCTCACAATTGCTGCACTCCATGTGCAAATGAACACAAGAAGAGGTATTGAATAAATAAGCTTAGATTCGTCCTGCCTGCTTACCTTCATATAACAGTCAGTCGCGAATTGCCTAATCCTTTATGTTTACAACCTCACATATCCTCAAATTATTTAAATGCAGATGTTCTTGTCACTACTCCATATAGCAAAATTATTTTTGAGCCCGACAGGTCAGAAGCTGACGCAATGGAAGGTAAATATAGCAACATTGTGTTCTTTGCAATTCATTTGTAACCTACAACGGGATCTTTTTTTCTTCGTTAACTTGTAGGATTTCAACAGCGTTTAACAAATGCGCCTCATCAAGCACGTCAGCTTGGCCGTGACCGCCTGAAAGATATGAATATGCTTTGATGTTGCATTAAAATGAAGACTCCCAATTATTTTTGTTCTTGAGCTATGGGCAAAGAACTATGGGCAGTGTCATGTCTTTTACGTCTCAAAGTCAATTAGCGTCTTTAATTTCCAACAATGTCGTTATGTTATCAGATTCTTGAGCTTGTCATGTTAATGTCGTTATGGTACTTAAATGCAATGATGTGTCAGCAGTGTGTTTTTTATGATAAGTACACGGTGCATCATATTATTTTTTATTTTATGATAAAGTCCTGCCAAGTGATGTCATTTGGTCGGATACGTGCATGGCGCACGTGCATTTGCACTAGTATTGAGAGATGATGAGTTTAGCCCATGTTAACATTAATATGTACAAAATCTCACACACATAAGTAAAATCAATCTGAGAACCAAGCCTAGCTCGATTGGCAAGGCTAGGTAGGTGGTTCCCAGCGCCAGCCCACATTCGAGCCCCGCTTGATGCGAGAGCTCACCGGGGATTTTTTCTAGAGAAGAAACTCCCTCGCTTCTCCCCCCACTCAAAGGTAAAAGAGAAGAAGCTGAACCCTTCTCACGTTGTAAACAGCTCCATGTGCAAGGGTTGGGACAGAGTTCGGAAGTTTTCTCGAACTATGTGAAAATGCTTTCTTATTAGCAAAACGCCCGCGGACCGAGTTTTTTTTAAGTACAATCAATTTGTAGATGAAATTACCAAGCCTTAACACATATCATTATAGGCCTTATGAACATATAGTGCATGCTCCTTGTACACATATATAATTGAACTTAGACATCCATCCTAAGAAAAAGAAGAGTGAGAACCCTATAGCTACAATCATATCACACATAATCAAAAGAACCTACACAGTGCATTTCTTTATGGGTTCCAAAACATCGCTAGAGTTATAATCATCGTAATCCCCTCACAATCTAAGGAAATGTCTCACTATAACAAAGCGGACGCTAGAGTAATTCTCTCCTGCTTGCTAGCCATGCACTCGCATTGGAGGACGCGTCGGTAGTGTCGTTCCAAACTCAACTCAGATCCATGGCCGCTGGAGTGAGCCGAGGTGGGTGAGGAGATGACAAGAGTCATGCTAGGGTGAGCTCGTCACTTATTTGTTTTCCTTTTTCTTTTTCTGAGTTTATCCCGTATCTTACTTCGTTGACATCGAACAAACACATCAGAAACAGGGCTTGTTCTACCTATCACTAGAAACAAATACAACCTAATTATACACATTCGAAAAAGCACATGCAAATGTGCAATTGTTAGGGTAATAATTGTGCCATCTCAATGAACTGATAATGGATACGTAGTACTACAAAACACCCAGGTTCTTTTTGGACCTATTTGGTAGATTCTGTGGAAGTGATTCTCGTGAGAAACTGATTCTTTGGCTGTAAGTAATTCTCTATGATTTCTAGTATAAACTCTTATTATTATTTTACTGTCGGCACTATAAACGCTTATTAGATCAGGGCAGAAAAGCACTTTACAAAATCAGTCTAGACATTGTGGCATCTTTCATTATATTACAGCATTCGACACACACATTTCTTATCACGGAGACATTGGACCGAGTTCTCGGGCTTTACTGAGTTTTTCTAGACTTAAAGTTGTGCACTTCACAGAAAGCACATACTAAAATTTCCGTAGCACATGCTTGGATGACAGGAACTTGAACATGTGCCCTCCTGCGTTTGAGATTAAACATACTTCCTGTAGAGTACATCGCAAGACGGAAAGTTGTGCACTTAACAGAAAAAAATACATACTAAAACACTACGCCTGGCAGACAAAAGAACACAAAACAAATGATACGCAGCCGGTAAAGTGACGATTGCATATTTCCAGAACCATCCTCATCACAAGGGTTCACAAACATAATCATTGGCAGACAAGAGAACACAAAACAAATGATACGCAGCCGGTAAAGTGACGATTGCATATTTCCAGAACCATCCTCATCACAAGGGTTCACAAACATAATCATAACTGACAGTTAATTTGGTTGAGAAAATATTGCACAGAAGCATAACTGGATGCATCCTACATCGGGTTCATTCAGCCAGCAAAGGCAGATATCCTGATTCAAAACTGTAGAGAAATTCTGCTACCAAACATGACCACATTGAGAGGATTTAAACTGAATCTGATCATTCGGCAACGGCAACCCTTCCAGCTACCTGGTCAAGATCACGCCTTCCCTGGGAGGTGATGAGCCTTCCACTGTAACAAAATACCCATGCACAGCATAAGCAACAGCAACAACCAAATAAGACATACAAAAGTGAAAATATGAGAATGAAAGCAGCGTATTACCCCTTGGGATCAACATCAATGATGCCCATCTGCTGCAGCTGCTGCAGGATGTTGCGAGAAATGGCACCACTGCTCTTGCAGAAATGCGGGGGGCGTGAGCCGTTCCTCTGGCGCCCACCGTAGATCTTCTGGAAGCCACCCACACCAATGCCCTGCCTCAGGTAAATCTTCCTCGCAATCGAGGCTGCAACACACAAAAAGGCAGATCAAATCAAAGAGCATATATCCCAATCAATGCATTGACGAGATGAGAGTTAGTTCACAATTCCTCACCAGCACGAATGTAGTACCAGTCAGGGTCATAGGGCGGAAGCTCCTTGAACCTAGCAGTCTTGACAATGTCTACCCATTCAGGGAGCTCCATCTGTAAGAGGAGATGGAAACTTCAGATAAAGGTCAACTATAGCAACTAACAGAAGACAATAATAATACTACTAAGCTATATAATATTTCCACAAAGCTAAATACTGAAGTCAAGGATTTATCATTCTAAGTATCAACTAAAAAGGGATCGGGGCGAAGGATTTCTCTCCTAAAGCATCATCTGGTCAGAAATCGGAATCAAAGAAAAACACAATTGTTACCGAAATCATTCATAATTCTTTCAGAGACATAGAACACAATAGCAAACTTATAAGAACACTCATCTAAATAATTCATAAAAATTTTAATAATCATATTCCTGGATAACAAGAAAAGCACTCGAATTTCTCTTGGATTCCAGATAACTGGCAACAGCAAAACAATAAATGATTCACGTAATTTCAGCATAAACAAGTTATTTCAAATAATTTTCTACCTACAATTATCACAGCAAGGAAACACCAACACTGGTGCTTGTTCATATCAATTACATACACAACTTGTTCGTAACAACAAACAAGATGGTCTCTAAAATGGCCACATTTACAGAAGCACCAACGTTGACCATATTCATTTGATATGATAAATGAAATGACTGGAGACTTCCTTCACTAAAAGGCATTTGACGTCGATCAGCACTGACCAACTAAATGGTGCATCCAATAACTTGGCAGCAAAGCAAAAACAAGTATAAGGCAAAAGAACAGAGCACTTATAAGAATCAACCAGCAGGCCGTAGCAGCACTAATCAATCAAACCTTTGCTCTGGACAAAAAACAGAACAAACTAATTTCATTGTGCGAGGCCCAAGACTAGCCAAGGCGCGGCAAGAAGCGGCGGCGCAAAGCAGTCCGGACCGAAGCAACATGTTACAAACAAAACCAACAAATCAGACCCCACTTTGCCGCCAAACGACCCTTGCGCGCTAGCCGATGCGAGATTACGAAGAGATTCTACCGAGATCCCTGCGCGGCCTCGTCGCCGGCGCGAGATCTGACAGTGCGCGGCGCGTAAGAGGGAGGGAAGGAGCGAGGAACCGATGGCTACCTTGCCGGAGCGCTTGAGATGGGCGGAGTAGGCCGTGACGAAGTCGTGGGGGTTGACGTCCTTGACGGTGCGCGCGGTGGAGGTCGCCATCCTGCCGTCTTCCTTCCTCTCGCCGCCGCCGCTGTCCTGCGAAAGGAGGGAGGTGCGCGCTGCTGCGGCTGCGGGGGGGCTAGGGTTTTGAGGAGGCGAGGGAGTGGGTGGAGGCGGAAGGGAGTTTATATGGGTTGCGGTGGGCTTTGGGCCGTCGAATAGTCTTCATGGGTCGAATTTGTGGGCCGCGATCTTGGGTTAGAGAATGGAAGGTGGGCTGTCCGTTCTTGGCTGCCCAGTAGTGGTGATCCCGTTTGGAGATATTCCACCAATTTGGGCTGCAATTCATGGAGTTGTACCGTGTCCTTTGTCCAATGAATCAGCACCCTCAGCAACCTTCGTTTGCTAACCTTACATTTTGAAAAAAATGTAATTTCAACGTCTTGGCTTAAACTCTAAATAATCCTCGTCTGCCACTTAAAAAACTCATATCCAGTCAATGGCATTGTCCCTTAATTTTAATTCCTTTCTTGCCAATTTGGCGAAGCCATTAATTCGTCGAGCTTGTCGACTAGGAGATTTGCGACGATAGTTTGCGCAGGCGTTGCCTTCCTCGCCACGGAAGAGGAAACACAAGTACGCTACCACTATGAGCAAATTGAATCCAAGAATTGAGAGTAGAGGGATATGGATACTTCGATCGATCGGTTGTTGATGACCTCGAGCGGATTCACCTCCATGGCTCCGCTTGTGTGGAATGGGAGAAAAGCACACACAAGAGGGGTAGTATTGGTATTTTAAAGATTAATTGACAATCAATAGCACATGAAGGACTAACATTTAGTACCAGTGGTACATAGGGGCATGCAGTTTTTTAACGACAAATGAAGGATTAGAGTTTAAACCAATGACAACGAATTTTCCTTTACGTTTTCTCATTATTATGGACAAATTTTCACATGTCGGATTAACATTTAGTACCAGTGGTACATATGGGCACGAGTTTTTTGACGACAAATGAAGGATTAGAGTCTAAACTAATGGCAAGGAATTTCCAAGTGACTGACTGAAAACACGAGAACCACACTATTCAGCAGGTCAACCCCAAGTACCCAATCGATACACGCTATACATAAATAATTTCACGCCTGCCCATCTCTCAATTCTTTATTTCCTCTCGATAACAACACACCACCAAGACGATTCCACAGCTGCATCCAAATTACCTCCTCGTTGTTGTGGTAGCATTACCTCAACCTTTCCGATATTCCAGTTAGCTAAATCCATTGCGGGCTTTCCTATAAATACTTACTCACTCGACCATGATGGTCTCAAAGGGCACCACCACTACAAACATATTCAGCTCAGAAAGAATTCAGGACACGCATCAGATCAGCAGTATGAAGGGGAGCAAGGTCCATGAGCTCGAGGCCGACGTCCCGGCCTCCGACCTGTGGGAGATCTACGGCACCCTCCGCGCCGCCGAGCTTTTGCCGGAGCTTCTCCCGCACGTCCTCGCCAAGGTTGAGCTCATTAGCGGCGATGGCGGCGTCGGCACCATCTAGGAGCTCACGTTTCCTCCTGGTGAGTTTCAAATTTATTCTACTCCATCCGTCTAAGAAAAATGATGTTTTGGTTTTGTGTTAAGTCGAACTGTTTCAACTTTGACCAAATTTATAGCAAATAATATTAATTTATGACACAAGATAGGCATTTTTTTTTTGCGAATGGGGTAGATAGGCATAAAATTGAAATATATTTCAAGATGACTCTAACGATGCTTTTTTTAAAACATAAAGATTGGCACTTTTTTATATAAAACTTTGATTAAAGTTAAAATAGTTTGATTTAAGACAAACCCAAAACATCATTTTTGGGGAACAGAGGGAGTACCAAATAAATCGTGAAACTCTCTCAAATCTTGACACGTTGATAAACATTCTAGCATGTTATTGATTGATTGTCCACTCGGTAGGCATTCCTGGCCTGCAGAGCTACAAGGAAAAGTTTACCAAAGTCGACAACGAGAATTACATCAAGGAGGCGGAGACAATCGGAGGCGACCTTCTGAAGCTAGGATTCTTCGCGTACAGGGTCCGGTTCGAGGTCATCGCGAAGGGACCTAGCTCGTCGGTGGTGCGAACGACTATCGAGTACGAGTTCGACGACGCGTCCCCGGAGCTTGAAGCCATGGTGAGCACGGAGCCGCTGGCGGCGGCTGCTGAGAAGTTCGCCGAGTATGCCAAGGAGAAGAAGGCAACCTCCTGAAGCAAAAGCAAATTAACCGGAGAAAGAAATAAGCCAGCGATCGATTCCAGCGTTTCTTCTTCTTCTTCTTCTTCTTCTTCTTCTTCCCAAAGACAATGTCGGTACAGTGGTGAAATGTCATAGACGTGCCTGGAGGTGAAATGACGACGCATCCCTACAATGACAGCACACGTGATGGCTCACTGAGCAACGAGAACTATATAACCTAATATAATGCCATATTTCAGGCGTCAAACCTCGTCTGATTACTTGCAACGCGTGCAAATCTCGATGTTTCCACAACAAGAGTACTGGTCCAACCTTGCGATCCCATTCACGCCTCAGGAATCACTGATCAACTAACGCTAACCTCCAATACCCAACCAGTGCACGTGGATGAGCAGGGATTAGTCATTTGTATTCCCCCAAACAGGCCATGGCCACTCTAGGTTCACCCGTGCCTTGTCAATTGGGTCATGGTGTGCTTTTGCGCCACCTCCGTGAAAAAATTGCAAAGTAGGACCGGTAAAATCAACAAAAAGAAAGAAAAAAAAAACAACACTGGGCAAATGGGCTTGCTCAAAGATTTTGGGTCGTCGGTTTCAACGAGACAAGAGCATATATAAACGAAAGCTAGTAAGGAAGTGCGTTGAGACTTGAGAAGTTGGTACGCCAACAAGAGCTAATGTTGTGTTTACTCTTTTATTATATATCTTAAGGATCGAAACAAGGCTCATACCTCTGCATGGTTCATTGGATAACATATTGCACCAAGCTGAATTGTTTGAGGGAGTAAATTGAGCCATGATTTTGTTCAGAGGGTAAAACAGACAAAGTGAATTATTCGGAGGAGTAAAATTATACGACGCTCATACCTCTGCATGGTTTCATTGGATAAAATTATTAAGCTACTGGTACCGACCAACTTGACTAAATGTCTCAGTTAATTAAGAAAGTTGAACAATTCGCTTATATTATTTTCTCCAAATACGCCAGAGAACTGTCTTTGTATCAAGATAGGAAAACCCATACGACGCCACACACACCACAACTCACTTACACAATACACTCCCTAACACAGCACTATAGGGCTTACAAGATACCAAGAGGCATCAAAGAATTACACACTGATGATCTTACAGTAAAAAGCTCTATAGTGCTGAAACTGTAGGCGCTGCAAGGTGTTAGGGTAGGCCTCTTATTTATTTTTAGTTACAACTGCATGTTTTGCTCTGGAATTATGTAAAAAGTTCTATTCTTTTGATAAACAGCTTGGACCTCGATTAAATTATTTCATTTCTTGTCAGTTTCTTGCCTTGATCATTTCAGGTTAGCAGACACTATTGGATCTTAGTGTGTGCCTCAGACTCTCGAATCCTTGCATTCCTTACATGATACAAGAAAAGTTCTTCATTTATTAATACGTTTGGATGTTGTGTTCATCTCATTTCTCTCTTAATACGTTTGTGATACAAGAAAAGTTCTTCATTTAGTTAAAGATGTGATGCTGGCTGAAAAGGATTCATCTCCATTATAAAGATGTGATGCTGGCTGATGATATGGGTCTTCAAGAGAACATTTAGTTAAGACTCGTCAAAAAGGATTCATCTCCATTATAAAGATGTGATGCTGGCTGATGATATGAGTCTGCAAAGGAGCATTCAGAAGCGGCAAAAAGAAAGAGAAATTGAAAATAACTGAATGAGGAACACTATCTGAAAAAAGTATTTGTTTTCTTTTTATCAAAGAGGCATCCTTGTGTTTTGTAATTGCTCCTCTAAAACCTGTGTCAGTATCCTAACAATATGAGTGCGATTATTGTGAAAAGGCTTGTCAATAATTTACTATTTTGTGTCCATTCAGTCATACATAAGAGACACTATACTTTGGTTCTTATGCTGGAAGGGAAATTTATATGCAAAAGTGAGGTTTCTGAAGCCTGTTACATTATTTTTTCCTTAAGGAATTGTGCAATAAAAGTGCATTTGGTACTAAATAGTAAAGCCATATAGTGTTGCTCCTTTGAATACTTTTCTTCTGTCATTTTTGGAGAAGTACAAAATCACGAACGCCATAATTCCCATGTGATTTCATAGTGTTTTTTAGAGAAGAAACTTTGAGATTCGAACGTTTGGGGAGGCAACCATTACATGTTGGGTAACAATTTTCATCTCACGTAGCAAAGCAACAAGCAAATGCTTGTGCTATATGGATATCATGGAATTTGGATCTTGAAAAGGATAGTTACCATAATGTATCATTTAACTCCATGTGTAAAATGAAACTTCAATTTATGATGTAAAGATTCTGCAAGTGATGCATTTTAATCATGTGCACGTGGCACACATGCATTAGTACTAGTTGGAGAAATAAAATATATGTACAGCGTCTCTCAAGTAAAAAATACAGATAAAATTTCATTTACTCTCCTAAACAATTTATTTGCTATGTTTCACCTATTGAACAAAATATTAACTCTATTTAATTCCCCAAACAATTTCGATTGGTAGAATATATTCCTACTGTGATTTGTCTTATTTGTTTCTCGATGTACAAATTAAATTTGAAACTCAAATTTTAAGTGATGATAGCTCACACAACAAGCTATGTTTAAATAATTATAGCATATTTTTTTATAACATTTGTATATATAGATTATATAGTATCAAAAAAAATATTATAATTATTTTAACATAAGTTGTTATGTAAGTTATAATCATGCAAAAATTCAGCTTCAAATTCAATTGGTACGCCAGGAAATTAAAAAAACAAATTGCAATAAGGGGTTCATTGGACCGACTTGAATTGTTCGGGGGATTAAATTAAGTCATGATTTTGTTTAGGAGATAAAATGAACAAAGTGAATTATTTGAGGGATTAAAATTGACTTTCCCGAAAATATATTACGGTTTTCGTTGTTCATGCTTAGAAACGTGGAAAGATCGGGGCATTTCCAGGCAACCTGTGGCATAGATCCGACTCGAAGTAGACAAGCTGTAGCTGATCCATTCGATCACTTTACAATATATCTAAAAAAATAATGTCCTATAGAGATGCCGGCAAGAAACAATTTCCAACTGACTGACTGACCACACGAGAGCCACACTTTACATAAATTATTTCAGGGCCTGCCCATCTCTCATCAATTCTTTATTTCCCTTCGATAACACCACAACACCAACACGATTCCACAGCTGCAGCCAAATTACCGCCTCCTTCTTGTGATACCATTACCTCCTTCTTGTGATACCATTACCTCAACCTTTCCAAAGATCCCACTTAGCTAAATCCACCGCCGGATTGCCTATAAATACACACTCACTCGAGAGCTTGATGTTTTCAAAGGCAACACTACGCACAAACATATTCAGATCGATCAGAAAGAATAGTTCAGAAGGACACACCCCAGCCAGGAATATGAAGGGGAGCAAGGTCCACGAGCTCGAGGCCGACGTCCCGGCCTCCGACCTGTGGGCGATCTACGGCACGCTCCGCGCCGCCGAGCTGATGCCGGAGCTTCTCCCGCACGTCCTGGCCAAGGTTGAGCTCGTGAGCGGCGATGGCGGCGTCGGCACCATCTTGGAGCTGACATTTCCTCCTGGTGAGTTTCAATGAAGTTTATTAATTGTAGCTAGTAAATTTTGAAAATCAAATCCTGATACATATGTTCTAGGATGTTAATATTTCACTAACTATTTCTCCACTCGGTAGGCATTCCTGGCCTGCAGAGCTACAAGGAAAAGTTTACCAAAGTGGACGACGAGAATTACGTCAAGGAGACGGAGACAGTCGAAGGCGACCTGCTGAAGCTTGGGTTCCTCGCGTACAGGATCCGCTTCGAGGTCAACGCCAAGGGACCCAGCTCGTCGGTGGTGCGAACGACTATCGAGTACGAGATCGACGACGCGCGCCCGGAGCTCGAAGCCATGGTGAGCACGGCAGCTCTGGCGGCGGCGGCTGAGAAGTTCGCCGAGTATGCCAAGGAGAAGAAGGCAACCTCCTCCTGAAGCAAAAGCAAAATTTCACCAGAGAAATAAATGAGGCGCCTACGATCGATTCCAATGTTTTTATTGTCTTTGCAGTTTGCAAAGATAATATATGTCAGTGGTCAAATGTAATACTAGACACGGTGAAATGACGACGCATCCCTACAACGACAGCACACGTGATGGTTCACTGAGCTAATATAATGCCATATTTCAGTCGTCAAACCGCGTCTGTTTACTTGCAACCAGCTACCCAATGTGAAATTGGATCACGAAAATCTGGTGACTTATCAAACCAAACACGTGACAGTCTCAGAGAGAGAGGAATCTCGATCATTTCCACAACAAGAGTACGGTTCCAACCTTGTGATCCCAGCCACGCCTCAGGAATCACTGATCACCTAACGCTAACCTCGAATACCCAACCAGTCCACGCGGATCAGCTGGGATTAGTCATTTTTATTCCCCCAAACAGGCCATGGCCATTGTAGAATGATCCGTGCCCTTGTTGTTGTAACACCCTAGCCCATTGTAGCATGTTAGAGTTTCGGCTCAAGTGATTCAAAAGTGAAGTGGTCCTGAGTATAGTCTCACATGGTTTGGTTTATGCGGGTGAGGATCAGTATAAGTTTTGTTCCAAACATAGTACCTCTGAGTTAACCTTTTTAATTACTCGAAGCGATGACGAAAGTGTAGGAAGAGTGCTACGTGCATACGCGTGCCCGACTCACGTGGTGGCTGAGCGGTAAGCAGATTTTAGACCCGGTGTTTAACGTCACTTGGATCATGGTGTGCTTTTGCGCCACCTCCGTGGAAAATTTGCAAATATAAACTTGTAAAATCAACAAAAGGGAACAACACTGAGCAAAATGGGCTTGCACAAAGATTTTGGGTCGCCGGTTTCAACGACAGAAGAGCATAAACGAAAGCTAGTAAGAAAGTGCGTTGAGAAGTTGATACACCAACAAAATCTGATATTGTGTTCACTCTTTTATCAGATATCTTAAGGATCGAAACAAGGCTACCTCTGCATGGTTTCATTGGATAAAATTGTTGAGTTTTTTAGATAAAGAGACATCTATTTCATCAAGCTAATGAAAGCATCTCGGTCTCTTCATCTTTCGATGAATTTAACCGTTCATTATTACAAAACCTCATGATATGTGTAGACTCCATCTACCCCATAGGACAAATATAAAGCCACCAAACCAAACTTGAAAGAATAGTAAAAAGTTCTATAAGATAAAACTATTAAGTTACTGGTACCGACCAACTTTTGCCTAAAGGTCTCAGCTAATTAAGAAAGGTGAACAGCCTGCTTATATATTTTTTTCCTCAAACAAACTGCGTCTCTTTGCATCAAGATAGTAAACAACATAAGACTCCGCACACACCACCACAGCTCACTCAGACAACACACTCCCTAACACAGCACTAGGGCTTAGAAGACACCAAGAGGCATCAAAGAATTACACACTGATGATGTTATGGTAAGCGAAAATGTACCCAAATTAACATATTTTTTTGACCTCTCTAAAAAGCTCTGTTGGACTGCACCAGTTGTGGAGATCAGTAGTTCATCATGGTCCGGGTGCCTTGAAATTATCATCAGTTGTGAGCACACTAAATGATTGGAGCTAATTCGGATGCGCACAGAGTCAACTAATATGTAACCTCAGATATCGCAATCAAAAGCTGCAATAACAAAGAGGATTTGCAGAAGGTACAAATGAATGTTCCAAATAGGAGATATGCGAGTTGTTGGCAGATCTGGAATAAGGAATGGAATGTTCTTTGAAAAAAGGTGTCTCGTGTAGGGGCAGGCCAAACGCACACAATTCAGGCCTGCATAGTGCTCATACTTTATTTCTCCTGACAAGGCAACGCAAAGAAGGTTCCACAAGTCTAGCCAAATCGATTGTCGTAGTTCCAACAGCATCTCAATCTGTGAGATTCCAGGTCAAGAGATCCTAACCAATTTATGCTGTCATTCCTCAACCTACCATATAAACACAGACGGCTTTCACAGTGAAGTTAACGCTAGACAGCTCGAGTTCAGAAGCATAGCCGCTCAATCAGGAGTTCAAGTCCATCTTAGCCGTCTGCATCGACCTATAAACGGCAAAGATTATAACATGTAATCTTAGCCGCTTATAGGAATTCCTAGCCTGGAGAACCACAAAGAAAAGTTCATCTCGGTTGACAGCGAAAGTTTCAGCAACAGGCAGAAGCGATTGATGATAAGAACATACTGAAGCTCGGTTTTCTGTCTTTCGTGATCCACTCCGAATGGACCTGACTCGTTACACGTTAGTGATATGGTCAACAGTCAAATATAAGATCCATCATTCGCAAAAAAAAAAAAAAAAAAAAAAAGAGATCCATGATGCTCATCCTGAGCTTGAATCTATGATGAAAAAACAAATAAGTAAAATCATTCAGAAGGGCATTCCAACTGAAGTTATTGGCAACCCAAGTTTCAACAAACTCCCTTAAATTTCGTTTATTTTTGTCCTGCTGTTATTTGGATTTGTTTAGATTTATGTTTGTCATGATGCATGTGGTCTCAGTATAAAGAGTAGGGGTGGACTCACCTCATTCTCTTCAATTTCCATGATAACTTTGCTTGATGGGGAATCTCTAAAGGTAAACTCTATCTTCCTTCCGCCGCGCGTTAGCACTCTTGCGCGGCGCGCGCGCGCGAGCCGCCTGATCTGGATCCGACGCTGGAGCGCGACGAAAGATATTCGAAGCGCCGATTCAGCTTCGGACGGAAATCCGAGTCGTGGGTCCCACGCTTCCGCCGACGGTTTGCCTTATCCAGCTATGGGTGGTTCACCGGTCAGTGAGGCGAGCGAGAGCGAGGGGTTATTCCAGCCGGGCGTTTCCAGTTTCTCATTTCGTCCTCTCCTCTCTCTCTCTCTCTATCCCCTTCTCGTCGCAGACGCAATCGCCGGCAAATCCACGGGCGATTGGTCGGCAAATCGGCGGTGAGAGGTGGTGTGTTCGGTCGACAGCATACAGGCAAGTTTCCTCCCCCATTCTCAGCTCTCCTCGCGCACCCTTTAGCTAAAACCGAGCTAGGGTTACGATTTCGCTCAGATTTTTGCTTCTAATTAGTCCGAAGCATTCGATTTGGTGCCGGCGCCGAAGCTCTTCTGGGTTTGTCACACAAAGGGCGATTGGGTGATTCGGCGGCTAGCGGATCGAGGTACTGGCTCTTCCGCGAAATTGCAGGTGAGCCGCCTCTCTCCTGTTCTCTCGTTTTCAGGTGAGCCTCTCGTCCTACTCTCTCCTATTCTCTCGTTCTACTTGCAAAATCAACCTAGGGGCTTCATGGTTTTCGCATCCTGCTTTGTTCGAGATCGATCTAAGGTTTGGTACTGTGTAGGCGAGACGTTTTTTTGCATGTTTAATCTGTGTAGTTGAGTAGTAATGGGGTAGTGAGTGGTTGGACTTTTGCAGGCTTGATTCACCAGTCACGTTCCCTCTATTTTTGAGTCATTTGTAAATTTGGGAGCCTAGGCTTTCTGGGTTTTTGCCCATTTTAAGTGATGAATCCTCTTCTTTCGAATTGAACTACCATTTACTTGAACGTAGTTTTTAGGCATTTTGCGTGTTGTTTTTTGGGTTCGATTTTGCCCTTTTTGTGATGGGGTGCAATTGTAGGGTGCACTGTTATTTTTTCGCAAGCCTAATCTGTAGCATAGGCATTTTGATTCATGTTTCTGGGTCGATTTTTGCCATTTGGGTTAGATTAAGGGCCGGTTGGTTGTGTCCATAGTGCATTGCTATAGTACTGGTGATATAACTGGACAGCTATGTTTTTGATATTTTTTGCTTAAAGGGTTGCGTGGATTGGTTGTTCATCATTTGGCGTTTTCCATACTGCATGATCTAATTACTGACAAATGCAGTACAATATGTTTTTTTATGGCTGATTACTCTTCATTTATTTATTTTTTTGTTCTTAGCACCAGTGGTGTTGGGTCGAACGGAGCTGCACCGTGTGTCAGACCAAAATCGATTTTGGTTAAGGTTTGGCTCTCACAATGTTGGGTCGAATGGAGTTGCACCGTGTGTCAGACCAAGCAAGTAAAATAAGCTTTCTTTCTATGCGGTGAGCTAGCTCACGGTCGGCTTCAGATTGATTTTTTTTATTCCCCACGGTTCGACGCTCAAACATGAGTCGATTTTTCCTCTCATCACTCGGTTCGATTCTCACAATGGGTAAAGTTCGATGGTTGAACCGCCAGCTCGGGCGACGGTTCGATTTCACCTAACACTGCGGATGCTGTTATGTTTATGTGCTGCATGCTTGTTTTCATAGCTCTGATTGTGTAATCTAGTTAGACAGTTAATATTACAGATAAAAAATACTGTCATTTCTTTTGAGCAATACATGAAGATTGTGCAGCCAGTTTTTTGGTGCATGGTTCCAATTTGTTTTAGTCTTAGTTGTGTGGTATCAGGTTATGTCCATTTCTTTAATGTGCAATAGGGGTTTTGATTGTTGTCAATGTTTGCATTAGGTGTGTTTTAGATTTGGTAGTTGATTGTTTAAGGTTTTAATAATACATTTCGTACTGCATTGGTGCATGTGATTGCTCTGCATTACTCAACAATGCTGTACAGTAACGGTGTTTTTGTGCCGCTGTCATGGTTATGTGTTGCATATGCTTTTTCACATCCCTGGTTGTGAAATCTAGTGTGTTTATTATTCAGTTAATATTATGGATTAATATTACTGGCATTTTTGTATAAATTATAACACTTTTACACATATATGAAAGATTTTTATATACATCTATATCAGTTTTCACTTATTTTTTCTGCTTTTGTTTCTACCCTATTTAGATAATGGCTAAGGAGAAGAATGTGCAGATTTACCTTCAACATCACGAAGAAATGAGCAGCAAAGAAAGGTGGCTATTCCTTTTTTTCTGTAGAGATGAAGCATTTTGTATGTATTTAGTCGCATCATGAAGATTTTTACCCTGGTTGTTGAATCTTATTGATACTTCTTTCCTTTTTGTTATCTTTCCATGCATTCAGTACAATACAAGGGTTAGAAAGGACGAGATGTCTAAAAAGCCTTAGAAAAGATGAAGAATACAAGGGTATGTAATATGTTGTTGATAGGAAAACACTTTTAACAGCTGCTGCCATTGATAGGTCTTGATCTGTGATTATGTTAGCCAGCTCCTTACCATCCATAGCTTCCAAAATCGCCTGCCAAAGCATTTTAATTGTTCAACACAGTAACTTATTATGTATACAGTAGCACTTTTCATCAACAATATGAAGCAATTGTTTGTCAAGCATTTTAATTGTTAAGAACACAGTAACTTGTTATGTATACAGTAGCACTTTTATGTACATGTATGAAGCAATTGTCTGTCAAGCATTTTAAATGTTAGCAACAAAGTAACTTATTATGTAAACGATGGCACTTTATTAAAAATATGAAGCAATTGTTTGTCAAGCATTTTAATTGTTAGCAACACAGTAACTTACTATGTATACGGTGGCACTTTATCAAAATATATGAAGTCATTTATATGAGCAATAGACCTTGATACCATTCATAACTTTTTGCTGGTTCATTTCTTAGAAAGCACAGCTTGCTAGTATCGATTGCCCATACCTGTTTATTCCAACGAATGGGACAAATGACATTCTGTATTTGTCTGTCACGTAAGTGCTATCAAATGATATGCAATCATTGTACGTCTTATATGCTTCTCTCGCCGCAACTAAGTGCTATCAACATGTAAGTAGGTCTCCTATAGTGAAAGTCTTATTTCTGAAAGTGTTGGCGACTCATTAGAAAATGACACTAGATCCTGTAACTACAAAAACTAGGATTCATGTCTGCATCTTCTTCGTCAGGAGGTGGCAAGTTCGATCAAGTCCACCATTTTCCTTGAATTATTACCTGTCAAGTATTTTTATTTGTTTTTCATCAGTAACATAGTGTATATCTGAAAGCTAATTATGTGAACTTGATTAGCATGTCTATACATCAGTAATATACTAAAGTCGCAAAGGAAATTCATGTGCTGCTTTTAACATGCCTATCTTCTTGTTTTGACAGATGTGACAAAGTGCCGCGTGATGATGATAAAGTTATGTGGGGATGACAGAGTTGACCAAATGCTAGTGTGGATGACAAAATTCTGTAACACTAGCACCCCTTCTTCTTTCTGCTGTCCTTTTTCTTGTTTGAAAGAAGGGGTGCTTTTTGCTGTGTCAAAAAAATACTTTCTGAAGTAGTCACTGTGGGTTACTTTTGTGGTTATGTATAAATCTGGTACCAAGTGTATGAACCTGGTAGTAAAGCTAGGTGCTTTGAAGTAGTCAAGTACTATTCGCGCAGCAGGAACTTTTCTTCTAGATGCAAACCTGCAGTAGATGCAAATTACTGTTGCGACTTACCTGCAAAATCCTTGATCAGAATTGCTTTTTGCTCTTTTTTCATCTTCCTGATCAGAGCAGCAATGACGGCACTGCCGCAACCCTAGGAAGACGCCGCAAAAAGCACCGGGCAAATGTAACTTTATGTTGACCCAGCTCGTTCCGCCTTGCGCTCTCCTCGCGCGCTCGGGTGGTTCCCGCGCTCCACGACAGAAACACCAGAAAAGGTAAGCGGAATGCGGGTTCACTTGCCTATTATAGGCCGCCGTGCCGGAGGCTTAAAGTATGGCCGCCATGCGTTAGCGCGGTCCATCTCTAAATATATCAAGGGAGAACGAAGAGGATATGTACCGATTAGTTGGTGCCCACACTTTAGTAATGCAAGCTACCTAGACCAAGACGCTACAACCGTATAACTAACAAATAACAGGTACCAGCAATGGCATTTGAGTTTTATAGAAGACAAAATGTATTCCCGAATCTTGACATGTTGAACATGCAGCTCGCATAGCTGTCTACAGTTTAGATGTAATGCATAACTTGAAAGTAGAAGAATAAGAACTTAAGATGCAGTGATGTATGAGTACCCACCATCCGTCGTCCGCTTTTACTGACCCACCGTCCGTCGCTAATAAAATCTACTTTTACCAACTAGAGTGGGTCGGTAATTCTGTACCGTGGTGTAGTGTACTTTCAAATTTTTAAGAGTGAAGTGCATGGCCGGTCCTTAAACTTGTCCAGCCATGTCACCTAGGTCCCTATACTCTCAAAATGCACTTTTAGCTCCTCAAACTTAGCTTCGGGTGTCATTTAGGTCCATGTACTCTCAAAATGCAAATTTAGGTCCCATAACATGGCTTCGGGTGTCATCTAGGTCCAATGCTGTCAAAATATAGTGTTATCCCAATTAAATTGATTAAATCTAGCGAGTGAATGCGGATCTGACCACCTAATGCATGCTATTCGTTGATGAAATTGAGGAGTGAATATGTATTGTTTATGACTAGAGTTTGTGATTTTTTGAACATTTGACGCAACAATGCTTAACGAAATCCAGTGTTTCATTTTTTTTTTGTTGCTGCTTACTTGAATGATCTAGTAGAACAACAAGGCATTTATTAATATTCTATGCACACATTTGAGTCAAATAATCACGTTTATTTAACTATAATTAAGTTATATCCATAAAAAATAAAAATAAATGAATTTAACTAGAATGATGTTGTATTTTGAAATTATAGTGACCTAAATGGCATTCAAGGCTAAGTTTAGGGAGCGGAAACTGAAATTTGAGAGTACAGGGACCTAAATGGCATCCGAGGCTAAGTTTAGGGAGCCGAAAATGCAATTTGAGAGTATAGGGACCTATGTGGCACGACTGAACAAGTTGAAGGACCGGCTATGCACTTTACTCAATTTTTAATATAAATCAACACAAGATACACATGGAAAAGGTCAATCTTTGCAGCTTGCTTATATGGATGCACCTTTGGAGACAAATCTGATATATATGCGAAGTGCCAAGCAAAAGAAAGAACTACAGGCAAGAAAAAATATAAAAGTTCCAGCCTGTGTTGTTGTCATTTTTTCCCTTCCTCAAGTGGATTAAGATATTTGAATTTTTTTTTTACTGTCTAGTGGTGCCAAAAAATAGCACCACGACTAGCAAAATTTAGTACGACCATAGTTATAATTTATGTACCATTTGGTACATTTCTAAGGACTGTAAAAAAGCTCATATATAATGTAAAAAAGATATGTATGGCTTAGCTTCAAGGTGGACACGTCGCTGGGAGAATCTTCTCGATTTCGTATCCATTTATTAAGGCCAGATAATCAAATCGAATCACAGTAAGGAATATCAAGGATTACAATAAATCTCAGCTAGGACTGAAAACGACACGGCAATAGTTGAATATATCTCACAAGTAGTTGTCCTTTTCAACAACTTTGGATGGTCTACACCTATACTCTTGTTCAACCACTGACCACTCAGCCATAGAGTCCCAGATTGCTAGAATTCCTCGGCAAGGCCAAAGAGCTCAGCAAAGCAATGGAAGGGAGCCTCTGCCATGAGTTCGAGACCGATCTAGCAGCCGCAGACGTGTGGGAGGTGTATGGAAGCCTCCTTCTGGGGGAGTTAGTTCCCCAATTGCTTCCTCATGTACTCGCAAAAGTTGAGCTTGTGGAGGGAGACGGTGGTGTCGGAACAGTCTTGCTTGTCACATTCCCTCCTGCTCCTGGTTAGAATCTGAACACAACAGATTTGTTTCGGTACGGTATATATTACTCGCAATCTCAGCCTCAATCAACTTTTTGTTTGGTGATTTGAATAACTTTGCTAGAACTTCCGAATCAGCAAGTTACAAGGAGAAGTTTATCAAGGTCGACGACGAAAATTATGTCAAGGAGGCAGCTGCAATTGAAGGAGGCTTTCGTAACTTTGGCTTTCTGAAATATATGGTTCGATTTGAGATTATAGGAAAAGAAGACGAGACTTCGATAATAAGATCAACCATCGAGTATGAAGTTGAAGAAAAGCATGCAAACGATGTATCCCTTGTCAACACAAGTGCTTTGGCTGAAATTGCAGAGGCCATCACAAGGTATATCAAGGAGCGGAAGAGTTCTGTACAAGCTCCGGAACAGGCTTCAGGATGAAAAGCCCCTGAACAAACTTCCGAACAGGCTCCCGAACACACGGCTGAAGAGTTAACTCCATTAAGTTATTCTGTTCTATTTCGTGGTCATGTCTCTGGGATGATGTACAATTGTAGTAGGTTTAATTTCAACTTGCTGTCATGCATGATTATTTATAAGAATATAAACAAGCAACATGATAGGGCGCTTTCTTTAGTTTAAACACGCATTGTTGCCTTGCCTGAAAGAAGAGAAAATTCATAGAGATTTTCTGCTTAAAGCGGAGCATATACAGCTGTATACTGAAAATCAAACCACACAGTCGCACATGCAATTCATCCAGTCGTCTGTAGTTCTGATTATTCTAACTGAGATGCAACTTTCGGAACCAACTAATAGTAAGACTGTAATGCAATACAAGTGTATGGTTATGTGCAGAATTCAGATAAAAGAGCAATTCAACAGAGAGCTTAGAGAGTTCTGAGGCACAGCTGACTAATGGCAGAGCAACAACGAAGATATACTGAAGGGAGCAAGGTTCAGAAGCTCGACATTGGGGTTGTCACCTACCAGCTGTTGGCAACATATTGCAAGCTCAGGGTCAGTGCGGTAGAACTGATGCCTGCATGAATCTACCACCAACTCTGAAATGCGTGGCGTTTTCAAGGTATTTATATGTGCCTTGTTTCCATGATGTACCAGGTTAGGTCATGCTTGCTGTTTGAGTCAAAAGAAACTAATCCAAGAAATTGCATATTACAGCTCGGAATGAAAGCGAAACAGGATTAACATTGGCTAAAACATGTTGACAAATGACGATAATCATTTTATTCAGATATGAATGATGTGTTCCAACTCTTCATGTATTTCGTTGTTGGCACTGGCACATTCATACAACAGAAGAAACATCAATCCACACAGAGCTTGTCGCATTGTTGACTCCTTACCAAGGCCACAAAGCTCACAGAGAGCAATGGAAGGGAGCCTCTCCCATGACTTCCCAGACCGACCTCACAGCCGCCGACGTGTGGGAAGTCTACGGCGGCCTCCTTGTGGGTCAGTTAATCCCCCAGCTGCTTCCCGGAGTGCTTTCAAAGGTTGAGCTTGTGGAGGGAGACGGCGGCGTTGGAACAGTCTTGCTTGTCACACTACCTCCTGGTCAGAATCTGAGCGCATGGCTTCCTTCAGTTGTGAGATAATAGAATGATGATACGATTTCAGCTTCCATTGTTTTGTTTATGTTATTTCAGGAACTCCAGGGTCGGAAACTTGGAAGGAGAAGTTCATTAAGATTGACAACGGAAACTACATAAAAGAGGCACTTGTGATTGAAGGAGGCTTCCTCAATGGCGGCTTTCGGAAATATTTGATGCGAATCGAAATTATAGGCAAGTATAATGGATCGATAATGAGATCGACTATCGAGTATGAAGTTGACGAAGCGCACGCAAGCAGTGCTCCTGTTGTCAGTACCAGTGGTTTAGCTGCTGTTGCTGAGGCCATGACAAAGTACATCAAGCAGCAGACGAGTATGCCCTGAGCGAGCCTCTGAACAAAGATTCAAGAAAAATTTCAGCGGCATAAAGCATCCAGAAGTGATTGGCTTAGGCAAATTCAAATTTGATACGACATACTATGTTTCTCGTCTTGTCTATGGGATGTTAATATGTTACATGTTGTCAATTTGAGTTTTAAACTTACCGTGCATATGAATGTTAATCTTCAAATCTTCTGCAACAAGTGAAACATACTATCAATTTACTAAGTCATCTGCATATGTAAAACATAGAGAACACTCCTTTTTATTAAGAGCTTGTAGTTCTCTAGAACTGAGAAGTTATATCATTAATCAGAAGCCAATAAAGATAAGAAAGGGTTGCCGCCATGACAAGACAGGAAAACCGAAACCCCTGAATTCCTGAGGCAAGTGGCAAACACCATTTTTCCTCAACGGGAAGACTCCGAATGAATAAAAAAGGGAATTCTTGTTATAGGGCACAGTACAGTCAGTGACAAGAGTTGGCAAAGTGAGAGCTAGCAATATTCAGATAACTGAGAACAAGATAGACAATCAGCCAAAATTCACTCAGCCAGTGCCAGACAATCCACTCCAACAGAAGGTAGGCAGTGCTTCCTACTCTAGGCCTTCCTGGTTGCGATCTGAGACTCAGCCTGCATAACAAGAAATCCAACATATCAGAATGAATCAAAGAGATGTTGACCAGAGTGCATGACCAAGAGTTAAAACGAAATCAGCGGTTCAGATCTGCATACCTCTTTCTTCACAGGCTCTTCCTTCTCCGACAAGATCAGCTCAATGTGGCATGGGGAGGACATGTAAGCTGCATAACAGGCATAAAGGTTCATGAGAAATACTCAAGTCTAGCAGAAGGCAATAACAAAACTTAAACATTAGACAAACTTACGGTTGATGCGTCCATGAGCACGGTAGGTCCTGCGGCGTTGCTTCTGAGCCTGGTTCACTTGAATGTGAGAAATGTAGAGGGCATCGACATCCAGACCTTTAACCTGTGTTGCAGAAACTCAGGATATTAGTTGAGTTAGAAATGAGGAAGCACATAAAATTAACAAGAGAGACTTAAAATTTTATACCTCTGCATTGCTCTCTGCATTCTTGAGAAGATCCAGAATGAACCTAGCAGACTTTGCAGGCCAACGTCCCTGCCCATTTGGCTGGCGGTTCTTAGCCTGAGCTGTGCGCCCAACACCACCACAGTACCTGCGGAAGGGAATGGCCTGCTTGTGGGCGATCACATCCTCAAGATACCTTTTGGCCTTGGTGAGTGGCAACTTCCTTAAGGCAAACGCTGTCTCACGGGTGTTCTGCGTGAAAAAAAAAAATAGCATACATAAACACTGATAGCATCACAGCAATGCATATGACAGAGTATTTTATTTCCTACAAGACATAAAAGTAGCATGGATGGATACAACAAAGGAATTGAATCATTGCCCATATGGTAAAACATATAGAAATGTGCCATCATTTACTGAACCAATTGTCATAGAATGTCCAACACATGGACATGACCACCGGTTCACCCAATAACGATGAAAATGGTATTCCTAAAGTTTACGGGGATACTGCTAGCAGAGTGCACAGCATCCTGCTTTTTTACTTTAGGATGTCGAAAACAAGGACACTGCCACATTACACACAAAAATCAGCAATCAGCTACGGAGTCCGGTTGAAGAAGAATTTTGAACTCTAAAGTGGACCAAATCATCCATGGCACACAATAACGCCAGATACCCATAGGCTTGAACAACTGCTAGTTCATAGTAGTAAACACCAAGAAATGCAAGCCATACAAAACATAATCATCTAAACAAATTATCTCAGCAACTGACCAATTGACACCCTTGCGCTGTCAACTGGTACACCCGATAAACATGAACGTTTGTGTCTCAACATTCAGAACAAAACTGCTTGCAGGGGGAACATCAACATCATATTACAGTTTTCCTATTTAGGTTGCTACTCCTACCTTAAAAGTCAGCTCAAAGTAGGAAACGAGTTGACAGGTGCTTTCGAAAATTGGCAAACACAGCACCACAAATTTTGTCCTCGGTGCAATATTTCGCATGATTCTAAACCATTCCACAATGGGTACACTATGGTTCAAAACTAACAAGCAAGGGAGAACAGGGCAAACCGTGATTACAGATACTACATCAAACAATTAACCCATTAGGCATTTGTATACCTAAGCTACAAATGGAACCACAAACAAAACAATAGTCGAACTAGTAGCAATCGAATCCACGATGTCTCAATGAATAGCGTTCTTTGCTGGAGGGAGAAATCTCTCACCTTGAAGTGAACACGGAGGTCCCGGCCCATGGCCTTGGCGGCTGCAACGCATAACAAAGAAACACAAAAACGGATGAGAAACCAACAGATCCACACATCACATAGCAAAACAAGGTTCATTTCGCAGGGAGCCTACCCTTGGTGGGATTGACCGGTTCCGTGGAGTACTTCACCTGCAACCAAGAATACGAATCACGCGAAACGAGTCATGACACATTCAAACCCTGGAAAAGGAGAGAAAGATAGACAGAGGGAGAGCGAGAGGGAAAGAGAAAGATCTGACCATGGCTGCCGCCGGCGACGATTCCTCGATGGGGAGAGGAGCGGCTGCGGCGGTAGGAGCAACGGGTGAAGACGAGGGGCGGCGGCGAGGCGAGGGAACGGATTGTAAATGGGCGTGGGAACTATGGGGCAAAACCCTAGTGGGCTTTCGATGGGCCGCATTGCGCGCGTTAAATGCAGGCCACGTCTGAGATTTAAGGGCAAAAAGGCCTTGAGATTTAAGGGAAACCCATTCCTTTCCATTCTCTTGATTTTCATCTAAATTTTGGGTGTTTCTAAACAAAACTAAATTTTGGGTTTCCCTAAAAAAAATTGGGTTTCTTTTTCTTACTGGAACTAAAATTTAGATTTTACCTTACCTAAACAAAATAAATTTGGAAATTTTCTCTAAAATATTTTGCAACTTAGGACTCACTAAAAAAATAAATTATATTGTTGCTAAAAATTTTCACTTACTGCAGAATCAAATCTCCAAGTTCAAAGGAACTCCATGGGCACTCTCAATAAGAAATAGAAGCTTGTACACTTGGATTTAGTTTTGGACTTTCAGGTTGATAGGACATTTCGCCATATAAATTTATGCGACATCTGCAGCTTTCAAAAATACGAAAAACATAATGCATTTGCATGGCGTGAACATGGCATATAGGGCATGGCATGCCAGGCAGCTGCGTTGGTCAAGCAAGCATCGCAACAACACTAACCTTTCTGCTTAGGTTCCTACCTATATTTTTTAGAAAAGGGAATTTTTAGAAAAGGGAATATATTACTCAATATTCCAGCCTCTGTAAGGTTCCTACCTATATGCCTCTTATATGAACTGTGTAGTTTTAACACAGGGAACATTTTAGGCTGACTTTTTCTTGCTTCATTATTGTGTTATTGGTAGCTTCTGTGCCAAATTTCCGTACAGTAAATGCAGAGTGATTGTCGACGTTCCTATCCAGTTCTTCCATGGCTCGTTGATCTGTGGGTTGCCTGACGGTCTAATATATATTATGATAAGCAACGTGGTGTCCAATATCCATCCTAAAATTTCTGTGAAGCAGCTCAATAGCTTCGCCCCAGTACTGCTCCTTAGCATTGCAGTCAGCGTGCGATTGCTTGAAACACGATTATGAATGAGGTTTTTTGGGGCGTTGTTTTGCTATCATCTGCAGCGTTCCAGTTGCTATAATGGTGTTAAGCTAAATGCTTTGTTTTCAAAGAAAAAGATTGTAATGTGTATGGGGCTCAGCTTCGACGTTTCTGATTCCTTGATGGCTTACCAGTTCAACAATTCCGTTCAATCTCAGTGCTAGCAATGCCATTTTCTTCACGATTCCGGAGCAGCAATACATGGCGTACCCCCGCGCATGCATAGACACAACTAAACACCTGGGTCTATGCAGTCACTAACACACAACACTGAAAGAAACCTCATTCCTGGCATCTCCTGAGTATGATTAATCCAAAGGATGCAGATATAATCTCCTGAGTACCATGCAAATTCCAGATGATAAGCTGCTTAAATGGCATAGTCGTACTATGGCCAGCACAAGATGCAGATATAATCTATTTGAACATTAAATGGCATCCAACGATACCAAGGAAGAATATCAAAGTCCAATGCAATAAATTTTAGTACCCATTACATGAAGGGCCATGGTTTGCCTAAAATCAGCATAACAGACATGTTTGCTAGATGCCTGCCAAATGTCATCTGGTCCATAAAGTGCTTTGCCGACATTTGAAACAAGGTTGCGTAGATTAACTAAAATGGAAAAGGTCCGTGAAGCATAGTGAGAAGCAGCTTCTATGGCAGTAGTGGCCCAGAAATGCAAAGGATTTTCGCTACGCTGATATCTCCTTACCTAGTTACAACCCTGAATCATAAAGAAAGCATAATTATTACTACAGGTTCAAGTGCTTGCCGAACAATATGAATTGAGTTTACGCAAGCAAATGAGAAGAGCAACTGGTAATTAAACCGAACTGACTAGTAACTAGAACATTGGTTGCATGTAGAATTCGTAACTGTAAAGGATGTTTAACATACTGCCATAGAAGCTACTTAAAACAACTGATTTCACTGCACAAACTTAAACAAAGGAGTGTACTAGTTGAGATAAACCAAAATACATTACATTGGCAAGCTGCTTAAAACAAGTATTTTTAGGTTTTAACATAAAAATTTAGAAGGAAATTAACCAGGAAAATAGCTTGAACTAAACATGATTTATCATCTGAAAGTTTCTTAGGACGACAATATCCTTCTATGTTTCTCTTATCGTCTGATTGCAGCACTGCTGACCTAGCAGCCTGACAATACCAACTTCATCAAAAGTTTTATGTTTAACATATCAGAACAATAATTCTTATTGGGACAGATAAAGGGTGTGACCACAAGACCTGTTCGAAGATAACATAATCAGTACTCAAGTCGCAACATCAGAACCAGCTGTCTACACACAAATACTTCTATTTGGCGGAGTTCGGACCTACTAATGCATACGTATCCAAAAGGTTTGTGGTGATCATCGCAAATATATATATAGTTGGCAACATTGAACCCTGCTTAACATAATCATTTATTTAAAAAATTACAGAATATGAAGTTTGAATGCTAGTGCTATTATGTTACTACAATCTCAAGTTTGTAACTCAAAGCACATGCTAAAAGGCTCAGTTGCACACTCAAAAATGCCTAAATCCATGCAACTTTTTATTTCTGAGGTCACTAATTGAGAAACAGAGCAAACTGAATATCTGCAGGAGTTCCTTCAGTTCATGCATGACATTACCAGAAGTCAAACAACAAAACGAAAAATAGAAACTAGCAAACACGCTGTTTGTATTTAGGATAAACTCCTTTTTGTTTAACAAAATCCAAATTAGGACAAAATGTTTGAGCATGCACCTTAATAATAAACTGCATATAATAAGAACAAATAGTGCACTAAGTTTGAGCAAATTATAACTCAGCCAACAACTGGAGGTTTCATTATGCATCAGCATCGGATGTAAGATCGTCAAGCTTGCTTTAATCAGAACATCAGAGTATTCATGGTACAGCTCGAAGCATAATTTCAGAGTTTTAGGTGATAAAAAGCAAGTCATGCCATTGGAAACATAACGTTATGAAAAGAGTTCACTAATTGAGATTAGCTTAACTCTATCACACGGGCAAGTTGCTTAACTGAACTGTATCGCACTATTATATAATGAAGATATAGTACTAAAACAGTACAAAAAAAAGTGTGAACTATGCATGCTACTAACATGAAAGCTTATTGTACCAACCAATAACATTATTCGTTTCTGTTCTTCAGTAATAAAATAAACCAAATTGGCAAATTAGTTTATGCTCTAATGGCAGTAATAATGTACTTGTTAATATTTTAGATAAGTGAATGCAACCATACTCCGTTTAAAATCAAAGGTGCATCAATCATGATTCAAGAAAGGTGAGATAGTCAAATATATATGTAGCCCTTGAGTTATATGTGAATATTGTGGCCATGCTGCACAGACTTGCTGAATGCAGCACCAAAGAATAAAGTGGAAAAAAACTTGCTACAGTTGAAAAGAAACTAATATCTATGAATTTGACACAGAGGAACAAAGCAATCAAAATAACGAAAGCGCTGGCTTTAATTCACACATGACATTCAGTTATGACTCAAATAGAAGAGTAGAATTTGAAGCCTATCCTCAAATTGTAGTCAGCACAAAACACCTTTTACAAAAAACAAAAAAAAATCATCTAAAGAACAAAGCTGCAATTTGGAAACAAAGTTTAAAACAGTACATGTAGAGAAATTAGTTTGTTACTGAATACAACATTATATAAATAGTCTAATGACCACTGGGGCTTACAATTCACTGAACGTAGAATTATCAAGCTTCCAACAAACAGGGGCTAATTTTGATGTTCAAAAACAGGCTGCTTCAAAGCTACTTTTCAAAGATTATTATACCACACTTATCTTACCGCTTTGCCATGAACCCAACGGATCCTAAAACAAAGCAAGAATACCCTTGCTCACCCACTGCAAGTTTACCGCTGATATACCGAAACGAGCATGCATAGCAACCACACAGTGCATTTGATCAAGCACCATAGCAAAAGTAAAAACATTACAAACAGAGAAGAGAGGTCAAGGAAATCACCAGAAAGTCAGTATTTGGGAGCGAAGAACGCAGGAGGCCAGGCCAAGCAATAGGCATAGATGGGGTTGCCGTACTCCTTGCCATCGTCAGTCTCCAGGCGCTCGAGCTTGCGGGTATCCATATGGAACGAGTAGCGACCATAGCCCCACGTCTTGATGAACACCTTCCCAGTGCGCCCAGCGTCGATGTCGCTGAGCCAGGTGCTGACGACACGGCTCGTCCTGTCCTTGGGCAGGCGGGGCACAGAGTTGTACACCCTGTGCAGGCTCACCCGCCTCACCAGCATCCACCCGTTGTCACTGTCATCGGCGTCCCCACGCACCCAGAGCTGGAACTCCTCGTCCTCCGCCGCCCCGATGCACAGGCAGCCGTCCTCCGGCGTCTCCCCGATGCGGAACTTGGCGTGGCTGTCCCCCAGCTCGGCCGGCGCCAGCAGGAATGAGAACTCCAGCGTGCGAGGGTCGAGCTTGAGAGCGCGCCCAGAATTGCAGATGTGCCAGTAGAGGTCCCCGGCGGCGTGCACGCAGCGGTCCTCGAACCACACGGGGTCGAAGTTGATCTTGACGTTCCGGGAGCGCGGCAGAGCGCGCCAGGTGCAGCCGCCGCCGTCGCGGACGGAGGCGACCCAGGCGCGCGGGCGGTCGGCGTCGATGGTGAGGCAGACGGCCTCGAAGGAGAGCCTGCTCGGGTGCGCGCGCGAGAGCACGGCGACGCCGACGACCTTCCTGTCGCGGCGCCACCGGTCGTCGGGCAGCGCGTCGCGCGGCGGGGGCGGGAGCAGCGCGCGGCGGCGGGAGGCCGGGTCGACGACGAGGATCCTGGGGACGAGCGCCTCGGGGCGGCTGAAGAGGAGGAGGAGGACGAGGCCGTGGTGGACGTCGAAGATGCCGAAGCCGCGGGAGGCGGCGTCGGCCGCGAAGGCGAGGGAGAGGCGCGGGGCGGCGGCGTCGACGGGGACGAAGACGGCGGGGTAGTTGGCCCTGGTCGTCTCCCCGAACGGCGGCTTCGGAGGGGTGTCATGGGGGTGGAAGATGTAGCCGAGGTGCGGCGGCGCTCGGGCGACGGCGACGACGGAGGCGACGCGTTGCCAGCCGCGGCAGACGAGCGCGGCGCGGAGGAGCTCGGCGGGCGAGAGGCGCTCGAGGAGGAAGCGGAGGACGTCGTCCGGGAGGGCGGGAGCAGCCGGCGGCGGCGCAGGGAGTGAGGAAGCTAGGGCACGGGCCCTGCGGCCTCCCTTCCCCTTGGGCGCCATGAGCGAGCGACAATGATTGGGGCCGGGCGGCGGAAGAAATGCCTGTTGTCCAATCTGTGACAGCGAAACGACAGCAATATGGTTCGGACAGCTTGGAGGCAGAAATCAGCTGGGCAAAAGGTTTCAAAAACGAATTGCCTGCAAATTTGGGTTTTAAAAGTTGTGTACGGTTTTGCATTGGCATACCATTGGATTTGCAGAATACATTCAAAACTTCCATCCAGGCTTTTGGTCCTTAAAAAAAAGGCTTCTCTCTTTTATACTCTTGTTCCAAAATAATTGTCATTCTGGCTCTATACGAGATTCATTAAACATTCTCTGCACATAGACAACTGCATGTCCAGATTCATTGAACATTATACGCATCTGGACATCAGAAAACACTTACAGAATGACAAATGAATTAAAATAGAGGGAGTACCACATAGGATCAAACTCGATAGCCCCTCCATTTCTTTAACCTCTAGCCATTCTTCTAGCTTCTTCTTATGATGCTCAAGATGTCGATTGCTCCGGCCAGATCGTACCCGGCCGAGGTATCCTCCCCGCTACCACAGCCTCTCGTTGTCGCCATCTTCATCTTCGCCCTTGTCCACCCTGCCTATCTAATACTCCTATGTGTCTTTCTTATGAAGAGTACCATTCGCCGCCACCTTTGCCATATCATCCTCGAAGTCCGACAACTAATGGTCTGGCCTTCAATTCCTATGTGAAAGGGGTCTTAGCCCAGTGGTTAAGGCTTTCGAGTAACACCTCTCAGGTTCTGGGTTCGACTCCCCGTGGGAGCGAATTTTCAAGGATTTAACGGCATTTGTGCTTTCAGTGGTAGGCGACGCTCCCGTCGACAGCGAGGCGCCAGTGGTGACTTCGTATCTCTGGATTTGCCGGCTCAGTCTTCGAAGATACTCATAGGGGTAGGATTTGCGTATGTGTGTTCATAGGGGTGAGTGTGCGTGCGTTGTAAGTGTCTGAGTTGTACTATGTAATCTCAAATAAAAAAAATGTGTCTTTCTTCTTCTAAGACCTGTATTTTCCATTGAAACCTCCCCTCCTAAAATCGAAGGCCCAATTTCAAGCCCTAATTCGTGTCAGCCCTAACGGGATTTAGGATCCTAGCTAGAGTCGGAGAAGGACCTCCAAGGAAAACTGCCATATCACATAAATTTGGGTGACGGGCCTCTAAAATGCCTGAGTGTAATATAACTTTTCCATTTTAAGTCATCTTGCTTCCGTGTAAAAGAAAATTGTATTCAAGGAGCACGCAACCAATAATTCAAAAATCACATTATTATTTGGCGATGTGATGGCACACGATTACATAAGAGAATGTAAGACAGAGTGTGGAAAAGTAATTGGGTTTCCACGTGGCGTGCTACCCTCACGAAAATATTCTGTGCCACGTATCGGAGCCGCTCTAACTGTGCCCCACCGTCATTCTTGAGAGCTCTAAGAGCGTCTTTCAATGGTAGAGTTAGCAAAAAGATAGCAGCCATCTCTTAGAGAGAATAAATGTGGGATGGGTCCCATGTTTCATTCTCTCATTTTGCTTAGAAACTAGCACTTGAAGAAGAGTTAGCAGCCTTTTCTTTTCTTTTTCTCTAATAAACAATTTTAAAAAGCAGCTAAGAGTTAGTTATTGGGGACGCTCTAACATTGGCACGGAACACCAACAGTAGCTGTGCTCAAGCAGTTTTTCGGCATGGCCCAATAGAGGGTCACGTTACTAGTCTGTGTATTCTTCTAGAGATACTACATAAGCGACACACGAAAGAGACCAATGCATACCACCGCACACAGTCTTATACAAAAGTGTGTTTTTTTTGTGAGATTAATTTCTGGCAAAATACCAAAATTATTGAAATTTTGATGATTTTTTGGATATTTTTCGTCTTATTTTCTGTAGGCCATTTGTCTGTGGAAGAAAATTCCGGTAGGCTATTAGAATCTTACTGATTCTATTTACAGACGGAGAATTAGCCGAATTCGTGAAATTTAGGGAAAAAATCGGTTGGGAAGAAAATCCCTAGTCTAAAACTGGATGCATGGCTAAGAGCTAGACATGTAGTAGTACCTTATAATGTTTACAACCATAATGTAAACTCAGACATGTTAGACAGCAGATTGCTTAGCCAAGAGCTAGAGTTGATGCTCCAAATAGGTCCCCATGCGAGTCAAGTCGCCATATGCAAGCAATATGTTGTATTTGCACCACGAGTTCAGTTCAGACGCACGTTTTCAAGGTACACTACTGGAGCAAACTAGTAGTTTCTCTGAACAAGACCGAAATGCAACAACAATAAATAGCAGAATCGGATGTTAAACAATGGCCCAACAAGATGATCAGAACAATACTGGGCCAAATTGTCGTTACATGAAAAGGTTCCCCATGCCAGCCAGGGGCACACTGGAAATTGCGCAAAGCCTTCTTCCAGTATCGCAGAAAGAAAGCCTGAACCCTTTCCGGCCATGAATGCCATGGTTGCGAGCCGTAGCTGCTAGTACTTGCACGCCGCATGAAGACAAGAAGTTAACCTTCCCTGCTTTTCCTCGATCGACTGACGGGAACTGGACGCACGGTCTGAGCCCTGAGAAGGAAATGGCTCCAGCCGCGCAAGCGAACACGAGCTCCATCCTCTAGGCTCCAGTGCACATGAGACGCGCGCGGGTCATGGTGCGCATCGTTTTCTTTTCTTGTGGTACAGTGCAGTATACTCTTTTTCAGCGGCCAGTCCGTGCGTGCTTTGCAGGTTTGTAGACAGGAAACACAACAAAACTGCCTGCTGCTTCTCAGACCTCAGCCACAGCTGCTGCACGTAGTACAAAGCTTACACCAAAATGGAAACTGCGTTCTTGGGTGCGCCACGAGAAAAGGATAGCAACACAAGACGTACCCCAAGTACGTCTAAGATTCAGACAACCAACCCATCGCCCAAAATTGGTCAAGAAGAAGATTAGCATTCCACACCACGGTCGGACCATGATGCCGTTGCACCTTGGTGCATTTGCCAGCAACTGCTGTTCTTTGATGGGAAGGTGATTACAGTTCAAATCCAGGAAGCATACTCTTTAAGCTATGAATGACAATTCAAGCCCAAAGAAATAGAGTTGCACCACACAAATTCAAGATGAAGAACTATCAAATTCAAAGACGAAGCCTAAGCAATTAATTGTTCTATCGTCAAACGACACTAAGAAATGATAGAATAAGACATCAAAGTCAAAACTGAAAATTGTTACTCAGTACGAGCCGCCAAAAACATGGTTTCGCAAAAAGATAAACATGGTTTTCCTGGAATCTGTGTGACATGGTATGATTTGGTGTCTTTGGAATGTCATCTGTTCCAGAAATGTGTATGTAAAGTTTGGCAAAAAACGTTGCTTAGATCAACTTATAAGGATCAAGGTGCTTAGAGCTTAGTGAAGGAGGCACAGCATTAATGGCCCTGGCATGCACACTTGGATGTGAACTTTGATTTGTGACACCTGTATCTTCTCTCGCTGATTACCACCCTGAATCACAAACAAGGAAGAATCATAAGCACAATTCTGAGAGCATGTGAACCAAGTAATTTAGAGCTCTGTATGGCAAAAAAGAAGTAGATACTAAAACAAAACTGATTTGAACCCCTTTACGTGATGCCTGAATGTCAAAAGCGGCAAAGAATATTTGCAATACAAATCGAACTAAAATTGTTACTGCTCAGATTGGGATGAGCTAAATTGTCTCACATGGTCAAGTTGCTTAACAAAATAACTGCTCACACAGTAATGGTATGAGTGCTTAACCAGCACAAAAGGAGTGTTAACTGCACGAATTTGTCACATGAAAGCTTATGACATCAGTGATATAATTTTCCTATACTTTAAGTTTATTACTATCAAAATAGCCAAATGATAATCTAATCCTAGTACAAGCATTTTTGCGCTAGTTGATAATGAATCAAACTGTGCATGACTTACAGAACGGTGCTCCATTGCTCCAACCATGAAAAAAAAATGTGATGAACATCAGTTTACATTAGTTTGCTAAATTATCGAACACTAGGGTGGAAATATTTCCTACAGTCTAATTATTGAGGATCATATTGACAAGTCCAAGGTAATATCAATCTAGCTCACGCCTATTTTATATTTAACATATCTGCACATAATTCTCTTGAAATTAAAAGTCAAACATAATTGCTGAGTATATACAATTACAACCAATTGACAAGTTTCAGCCATATGAACTGAATATGTCCAAATAGAAAGGTTACACAACCGTCGAAAGTATGGCATAAATACAATTGGTGGGTCCCAAAGTTTAGCGTGTCAAACCACACTTATAATCAAGTCTAAAATCAGTGGATCCCAAAATTTCTGAAGAAATGTGTAACAGAGCAAAAAAAAAAAAAAGTAACTACACCGTTGATTTGACCCAAACAAGTGCCTATGTCCATTCAGTAGTCAAACTGCATTGTACAATACCAAAACATAGCCTTGTAAGATAAGAGAAGTGGTCCTCAAAATTACTGTCGACAGTTCTGACACCTCTCTAGTTTCATGCAAACACTAGCCATTTCTGCCTTCAGGCTCAAAATGGGCATGCTGCACTAAGTTGCTGAGCGGAGGTCCAAAAGAAGGCAGGCAGAAAGAATTAGGCACAAAAGTGGGCCTGCTCACAGTTACTTTTTATTGGGTCCTATGAATATCTACGGTGGATATATTTCCTTCTATTCTGGCCATGAAGGACAAAACTGAGAAGACTTAAAACCATCAATTTTTTGAAATTTTATGCCTTTCATA